>CAUYON010082946.1:0-30548 GCA_963573935.1 Arctocebus calabarensis
TAGTGATCAAGAAAATGCCATGAAGGCTATCTGTAACAGTACGATGAAAACATTTCTGAATGTATATGAATCATGCCCTATGATTGCACCAATGTACAGAATTATGATTCAATAAAATTATAAAAAAAAAAAAAAAGAGTTTGAGGTTGCTGTGAGCTATAAAGCCACTCTGAGGGTGACAAAGTGAGACTCTGTCTTAACAATAAATAAATAGGGCAGTACCCATAGCTTGGTGGGTAAGGGCACCGGCCACATACATCATGACTGACAGGTTTGAACCCAGCCCAGGCCTGCTAAAACAACAATAACAACTGTAACAACAACAAAAAAATAGCCGGGTGTTGTGGCGGGTGCCTGTAGTCCTTGCTACTTGGGAGGCTGAAGCAAAGACTTGCTTAAGCCCAAGAGTTTGAGGTTGCTGTGAGTTGCGATGCTACGGCACTCTACCCAGGACGACAGCTTGAGAGTCTGTCTCAAAAAAGAATTTAAAAATAAATAAATAAATAAATAATAAAATAAATAAAATGAAAGGTTATATAAAATGGAGGAAAAGCCAACTGCACATATCAATGAGTAGGGATTGGGGGAGGGTGGTTGTAGGATGACAGAGGTTATGGTTATGACAAAGATGATATAGGAAGAGAATAATAGATATAAATAAATAGCAAATGATAGTGTTGAGAACATTATTTTTTTCCTAGCGAGGAGATTTGTGTGCCAAGCTACTCAATTTTTGAAAATAGGAATCATCTGGACTCCCCAAATACGCTTTCATCCTGCTTTAGTAAGAAGCCCAGGGAAAAAGCCTAAAGCAGTTACATAAGTCATCTTCATTTTTGGTTAAAAACAAACAAGCACACTACAGAAACTCCCACGATTGATTTAGGCAAAAATTTTCTTACAATCTAATGGAAATAGTGTTACTTTTTAAAAGAACATTAACAAATTCTCTAGATGACATGAACAAAAGCTCCCATGAAAATTAGTATGCTAGAAATTTCTGCTTAAAATAAAAAATGAATGTTCCATGCCATCTAATTTGGCTATACTTTCTCAAACGTTTTAAAATAAAAGAAAGCTAGTGCTAAGCATTAGCTATTCCTCAAAGACATCTTAAAAGAAGCTCTCAGACATATTCTCTGAGCCTAAACTAAAATTTCAAAGACCATGTCAATCATATAAAAAAAAGTTCTCTCCGTTTTGAATTCCAGAAAAGAATTGAGACATGTTTTGATTTTAAGGCATTGTAAGAACACATTTTAATAATAGAGCAATTTTTGATCTTCAGAGTTTAAGGTTGAAAATCCATGGAAATAAAGCAAAAGGATAATTAGCTCTGATAAAATAAAAATTTATTTTATTTTATTTAACAACTATTATATAGCGTTGAACATGTGCCAGGCACTGTTTTAAGCATGCTGGAAGTACTCCAAAGTTTGAAGAGAGTATTGTCCTGTAAAGGACTATCTTGCAAGAAAAATGTTTATGGATAATATTCATTCTTATAAGGAAGTAGTGTGCCTGTTTACCCAGGAAATTTCAAATTATTACTTTGCAAATAACCAATCACATCTTATCTTCAGCATGCAAATAGGATGGTATATTTCCTCTTTCTTAAAGATCCTTTTTAACTGGGAAACCAAACTCTGGGCACAGAATCTCATCATGGTTCTTTAGGGAATAATGAAAATAAACTATCCTTTTTAATTAGGAAAATCCATAAAATAAGACAAATCTAATGAGAATTCTCAAATTTTCTGTTCACCCAATAACAAGTGAACTCTTGAAAACTTCATAGAATTTCCACAAATTCTCAACAGAAACAATGAATGTAGTATGGACAACTTTGTTCCTAACTGATGCAGCATCAAACCATCCAGATTTTTCAGAACTGTCTAGATTTCAAATTTTCTTGTTGCTTGTTCCCATATTTGTCTCATCAGTTTTGCTTTTAGTGTTGAAAAAAATAACCTTTTTATCTATTGTTGTGAATGGGTTCTGATTCTCAGAAAATTTAAAATGGGATTAGGCAACCGAAAAACTGCAGTGGTTTTTATTGTTATTCAAAATTTTTATTTAAAACAGTGGGTAAAAATTTTATGTCAAGGAAATAAGAAGAAGCTTTTCCTTTTAATCTAATATTTCAGTTTTCCTTCCTTCCTTTCTTCCTTCCTTCCTTCCTTCCTTCCCTCCTTCCTTCTTTCCTTCCTTCCTTCCTTTCCTTCTTTCTTTCTTTTTTTTTTTTTTTTGAGACAGAGTCTCACTACGTTGCCCTGGGTAGAGTGCTGTGGCATCACAGCTCACAGCAATCTCAAACTCTTGGGCTTAAGCGATTCTCTTGCCTCAGCCTCCCAAGTATCTGGGACTACAGGCGCCCACCACAACGCCTGGCTATAATATTTCAGTTTTCTATTTCCTCTGTGCTTTTGTTTTCAGTGTGGAAGTAAAAGGTGAATACAAGATGTGAAATACCATCTATCCCATCTTGATTTTTCCTTGGTTTTGTTTATTCTGTTATATGCTAGGGAAAAGCCCACGTCCAGTTCAAGTTCTTCCTTTCCTTCAGAGTTTCCCTAACAACCCACGTGCTTCCTAATGCTCCTACAAAATGCAAATTTAGTGAAGTCAGCATAATCAATCATTGCGTTCAAGATTCTGCTCAGTAAGTGACATAAATCTTTTCATGGGCTGTACCCTGTGGGATCGGTTCTGGAAAATACAGACATCTTTTTAACTTTAACACTTAGGAACATACTAAACGTTATACAAGTAGGTGTAGAGTTGGTTTGGAAAAACATAGAAGAGAGAAGGGTGCTGTATAATGTGTTCCATGGCGGCAAAGAAAAGAATCCATGTGATGAAATGAGTCTGATCTCTTCCTATGGAGGAGGGATAAGCTAAGGGGATGTGGCGGAGGTAAAGGATTCAGGAGTCTCCTTTTTACACTCTTCACTATTACACTGTCTCCTTTTTACACTATTCAGACCCCCTGGAAACTCAATGAATGTTTCTTGACATTTGAAGAGAGAGAAGGTAGCGGAGGGAAATACGATGGGGAATAGTTTTTACCCTGTTCTGGCATCATTTACAGGGTTCATTTGCTCTGCGTATCCCCAGCGTGTTATCAGAATATTTCACAGACTGGATGGAGCCCCTGTGAAGTCATGAGTCCCAGCCCCGCCTGAGCCCTCAATGCTCTGCTTCCTCAGCCTCTGACCCTACAACCCCACAGAGGCATCCACAGGTTACTTCGTAGATCAGGTAGGCATCTTGTCCAACCTGCATTGCATTTGTGCTTACTGTTTTCTTTCGTTATAGAAGAAAAGCTGTTCCTGGTCTGCTGATTCCTTCCTCTGGTTTTGGATCCCATCCCTCATTCCTTTTCAGGAAAGTTTGTTTTCTATCAGTTTTTCTTTCTCTCCCTTCCCTTTCACCTCTTCAACTTCCGTCCTTCTAACGCCCACTCGTCGTATACAACACACTTTATCTTTAGTCTAAGTGCCCAGCTCATTTTCTTGTCTGCAGTTCTCCTATGCTACTCAGCTGTTGGGCTGTCTTGCCTCTCACACCCTGCCTTTCCTGAGTTAAACCTTTCTTATCATCCAGGACATTGTTGGAAATTTCTTTCATGAAGCCTTTTGTGGCCTTTTCTAAGTCTGAACGAGCTGCCGAGCATGTGCCTCCACAGCAGTCTTTATTTGGTGTCCCATGCCATTTAACATGGAGGAAGTGAGGATGTTCAGACTGTTTGGTGGTAGGTCAATCATTATTATCTCACCTGGGTCCCAAGGTTCTTCAACTCATAGGTCACGTTCATTTCCCCTTTCTTGGGAATCACTGCTGTGAACTCTCTACGGTCCGAGAACTATTGTTTCCTATATTGAGTTTGCTTTTCTTGTTAAGGTGATAGGCTAACTCCTGTCCATATTATTCCATTATGGCCTGACATGCAAGTTCTATTTCCTCACTATGTTTGAATACTGCTTTTGCTAAATATTAAATTTCTACATATATCTATTGGCTGTTTTTTCTGTTACTCTCATAGTAGTTGGCTATTTATATGCTAACATCATATTCTTTTGAATTGGATTGGCTTTGCATTGAGTGTTTGCAAGACAAATTTCTCCTGCCCTTTTAATTTTTTAGATATTTTTTATGACATAAAGACTTTCCCTTTTTCAAATTTTGTTATGTGGTCACTAATAATAGCTTATGATTATGTTCATATAAGTACTTCACTAGAAATAAATTTATACACGCTAGAGTTTTTAACCATATCATAAAGAGAATATATTTTCTTTTCTTTTTTTTTTTTTGCTTATTGTCCTAGCATGCAATGCAGCTTTATTTTTCCATAGTTATCTTTTAAAAAGTAACCAGTTATCCTTAATTATAGCATACAATCACATCAGCAAAAAGGTAATTTAATCTCCTCATCTCTTCTTGTTCAATATTTACTGTCTATTTGGGCTGCCATAATAAAATGCTTCAGAAATTGGGTAATTTATAAATTGCCTAAATTTTTTGCTCCCTACTTTGGAGGCTGGGAAGTTCAAGACGTTGGCAGATTGGCATCTGATGAAGGCCTTGGCGTTCCTCATAGAGGATGCCGTCTCCCTGTGGCCCACAAGGTGGAAGGGACCAACAAGCTCTTCAGGTGCTTTGTCAGGGCACTAATCTCATTTATGAGGAGTCCTCAGGACCTAAACATCTCCCAAAGGCCCCAGTTTTTTTTTTTCTTTGAGACAGAGCCTCAAGCTCTCACACTGGGTAGAGTGCTGTGGCATCACAGCTCACAGCAACCTCCAACTCCTGGGCCTAAGCAATTCTCTTGCCTCAGCTTCCCAAGTAGCCGGGACTACAGGCGCCTGCCACAATGTCTGACTATTTTTTGGTTGTAGTTATCACTATTGTTTGGCAGGCCCGGGCTGGATTCAAACTTGCCACCTCTGATGTTTGTGGCTGGGACCTTAGCCGTTTGAGCTACAGGCACCAAGCCAAGGCCTTAGTTTTTATTACTATCATCTTGGGGATTATGATGATTATGATCAAAGACGTGAATTTTGGAGGAACACATTCAGCAATTAAGTTTATCTTTTTTTTTTTTATTTTTTGCAGTTTGCCCAACGTGGGATTTGAACCCACCACCTTTGGTATATGGGGTCAGCACCCTCCTCACTGAGCCACAGGCACTGCCCAATAACTTTATCTTAATATATTCCCTGGACTTGCTAACTCATTGTTGCTAATTATGATAATAAAGAGAACTAAGTTTTTGTTTCCAATCTTGATAAAATGGCATTAGTGTTTGGAATAATATTTGTTAGTGGTTTGAAGTCAGTATCATTTATCATTTTTAAGCTATTTCCTTTAATACCTTCTGAGAGTTTTTTATTATAAATTGCACCTGTGTTTTATCAAATGCCACTTCAGAATCTGTTGAATTAATCAAATAGTTCTTTTTTTAATTTGTTAACTAGTGAATTATGTTATTTGGTGTATTTTGATGTGGAACCATCTTACATTGATAAAGTAAATTCTACTTGATTATTTGATACACTGTGACTGGACTGAATTCTATTTAGATACTTTTAGATTTGATGACAAAGCAAACCCAGTAATATATTTATTTCAGGACTCTTTCTTTCTTTCTTTTTTTTTAGACAGAGTCTCACTTTCTCATCCTGGGTTCAGTGCTATGGTATCATAGCTTACAATCATACCTTGGATTCCTGGGTTCAAGTGATCTGCCTCAGCCTCCTGAATAGCTTGGGACCACAGGTGCCTGCCACAACACCCAGCTAGTTTTTCTATTTTGAGTAGAGACAAGGTCTCCCTCTAGCTTAGGCTAGTCTCAAACTGATCTCCTGGTCTCCCAGAGTGCTAAGAGTAGAGGCATCAACCACCGGGTCTGGCCTATTTCAAGAACTCTTAAAAAAAAAAACAAAAAAAACAGAGATAAAGAGATGGGCAAATGGAGATCAGGAAAACACAATAAAAGAAAGCATGAGTAATAATGCTGATGGATTGGTTGAATTTAAAGCTAAAAATGTTAAATGCCATGAAATATATGTCTATAGGTTGTCATATTTAAGAACATAATTTATGAACAATATATATTAGTTGTAAACTTTTATACACCTAAAAAGCATAGCAGTTAAATCCATGAAATATAAACTATTGTAAATGCAAGAAGAACATGATAAAAATACAATTAAAAAATAAAGAAATAATAAAATGAAGTACAATTAACTGTAATGGGGATTTTAATATAGCATTTTCAGAACTACATCAACCTGGAAGACAGAACTTAGTTAAGGATAAAATAGAATTACATAACTCAAAAATACCCTCAATTTTATTCATACATAATGTACCATCCTTTAAATTCAATTCAGAATGTATTATTTCCCCATATGATTGAGCACATTTATGAAAATTGATCATGAAGTTGCCCACAATTAAATGCTTATGTTGTTTAAGGTAGAGATCCCTTATAATTTTTCAAAATTAGAAATAACTATTAAGAGGATGAACAAAATGAGTGACTTAAAAATTTAGAAACATACTTTTTATTTGTTTTGAGACAGAGTCTGACTGTCACCCTGGGTAGAGTGCTGTGGTACCATAGCTAACATCAACCTCAAAGTCAGTATCAAGCCATGATGCCTGGCTAGTTTTTTTTTTTATTTTTAGTAGAAATGGGGTCTAGCTCTTGCTCAGGGTGGTCTCAATCTCCTGAGCTCAAGCAATCCACACCTGCCTCGGCTTCCCAGAGTGCTAGGATCACAGGCCTGAGCCACCTCACCGGGCCTAGAAACACACTTCTAAGTAACTGTTGGATCAAAGAAGATCAAAACAGAAATTGCAAACCATCAAGAAAATAGTGAAAAGACGAGTGTTAAAACCAATGAGACACATAAAAATGCTGTTCACAGAAAGATGTACAACCTTCAGTATATTCAGAATCAAAGCAAAATGATTCATTATGAAATATTTCAGTACTTAGAACATCAGAAAAACAGCAACAAAGACTGTGTGAAAAAAGAAACTAATTAAAGATAAGAAACATAAATAATTAAAGAGAAAAATGTGTTAAAGACTATAAATTTCAAAAGTTGGTTGCATATGTATAGTCCAGTAAAATAAAAAAAATTCTCTCACAAACTTGGTTAAGAAGACAAGAACACAGGGGAAATATACAAAAAATTAGAAATAAGAAAGGTGACATATTACTGATGTTGGTGAGATTAGAGGAAAATTTTACATACAATTCTGTGGCAGGAAATGGAAAAACTAGGAAAAGGAAGGAATGAAAGATTGCCAAGGAAAACATAAATTACCAAAATTTTCATAGGAAAAAGGAGGAAATATAGGAGCTATAAATTTGGTTGCTTTCTATTTAAAGAGGTGCCAGGTTGGGATGGTGGATGGTTTTATAATAGCCTTTAAAGATAGATAATGTCATTGCTGTTTAAGCCGTTTCAGACCATAGATTTATCAAGACATTTCCTCATTATGTGAAGTATCCAGTTTAACCTTGACAACAAAACTTGTTAAAGACAGTACAGAAGAATATTCATCCACCACTCTTAGGATACAAATGCAAAGTGTAAAAAATAAAATATCAAGTGGCCTACATTTAGTAATAATTTACTAATTAGTGTTGTAATTTAAAAAGTAAATATGACTTGAACACACAGAAGCGCGTGAGTGAAGAATGTGAGAGACCCCTGTCCGTGGAAGCATCCTTTTCCTGTCTTTATGAGCATTCGTGCCCTCCTTTACCCTCATCCCTGAGGCTCCTTTTACCATCCTCACTTGGACCTGAGCTGGGCCGCAGCTCCACCACGCATGTGCACTTTTGCTGCAGGCGTGCCTGCGAAGCTCAGGCTTGGCGGAGTTAAAGGGAGAAATCTCCCTCTCCTGCTCCCTCCAGGAACGCACGCGTGTCAGGCAGGGAGCGGGGAAGCAAAGGGCTGCGCCTCAGAGAGCCAGATGTGGGACTTGCAGCACAGGCCCACATGTCATCCTGGGTGGCGGCTGTGGAGGGTGTCCTGGAACTCAGAATACTTCCCAGACCCTGGCTTTTCCACTGTGCATCCCTTTCTCTCTCAGTTATAGCTGATTCTCCAGCCAGACCTGGCCTTGCCACTCCCAAAGCTGCTGTCGGCTTTGACCAAAGGAATAGGTGAGTTTACCTTAGCAGCAAGGCTGGGACTGGGGATTGCTTCTCCTTTCCCATTTTGTCTCCTATCTTCTCTTTCCCACCTTCCTTTTTTTTTTTTTTTTTTGGTTAGACCCTCTTCCCACGCTGTCCTCAGCTCAGTTTCAGGTCCAGCACTTTGACAGTAGTTGCAGCTCACTTTGAAAGTCACAGACTCTCAGAACGTGGAGGAGATTCATAGTGTTGGCATCAAGGGACTTGGATTATCGGCCACAACTAGGCAGACTCAGAGGTGGTCACTCTGATGGTGGTAGCTGCTTCCAGGGGGACAATGTCGGCTTCAGGGGAAGCAGGGGCTGGGCGGGGAAACACCTTTTGCATTGTCATTCACCACCCACTCCCACCTGTCATGACCATTGCCTCGCTAGCATCCATTTCTCTTCTTTCCCATTGGCTTGGATAGGGTTAAACTCACCCTCAGCTCAAGGAGCAGGACCTGACTTGATCTAAGCCAGTCATGCCCATCTCTTGCTAAAAACATCAGGGACTTGTTATTTCCCTCCATTTTATGGGTTGGCCATGTGTTTGTCCCCTTCTTGTCTAGCTTAGGTCATTCATGCCCTTGTAGTCATCTGACAACTCAACAGGAACTGGAGAGGGACAAATGGCCTCACCACATATCTGACAACTGATACTGACCACTGGTTGGGGGTGCCTCTGTGGGGGTGTTCATCCCACAGGCTAACTGTAGAAGACCTGTAGACTACACTGGGCTTTTGCCTCGCTTGGTGCAGAGCTAGAGGCTTCCAAGAGAGGAAAAGTTCTTTTCAGGTGTAATCTCCTGAACATGTGCATTGTCATCATATTCTGCCGGTAAAGGCGGCTCCTCTGGCCAGCTAAGACTGAACAGAGTAGAAAAAATAGACTGCATCTCTTAATAGGAGCAGCAGAATTGTCAAGTTACAAGGGAGCAAAGACACAGGGGGCCACACTTTAGTAAGGGACAGCATCTAAAATGGTTGAGTAAGGCGAGTTGTGCGGCAAAAGAAATGCATGTTGTATAAACCTTTGTCCAGTGTTAGTTTCAAAGCATCCTCTAGAGTATACGTCTGTTTTTATTCCTTTTCTTTCTGAGCTGGTGTTCAGCTCTACCACATCTGCGTGTGTGTGCGCATTTAAGCATATGTGCACATGTCATAAATCAAGCTATGAAGACACCACTTTTTCTTCTTCTTCTTTTTTTTTTTTGGCAACCACATGTCCTTTTATTTACACGTTCCACTGGCAGCTGTATTATACAGCATTTGAAATGCTAGTTGAAGATGGCTCAAGGTAGTTGAAGGTATGTGTTTCTCCTTAATCTCTTCAAGCTGTCCACCACCATTAGATAATAGTTAACACACACACACACACCCCACTGCTGTAAAGAGAACGAAAGAGAAATGTGTGCAGCAGAGACACTTCAACAAATTTCTGCAAGATGAAAAGAGGGTGGAGGATTTTTGACAAGGAAAAGAGAGTGGTAGAACAGAGTGACAGAGGGAGGGAGCTGCATGGGGAGAGGTGGTGGGTATTGAGTTGACAGGGTCGACTGAGAAGCCTGTCTGCAGAGCTCTGTAATTGCTTTCTTTCTGACATATCCATCTTCTTGCTTCCCTTCTCTATGTTCCCTGATATTTAGGGAACCGAGCATCAGTCTCCAAAAATACCTAAGGATTCTTCTCTGATGAAATGTAAGTTTCTGAATAGGCAGAATTAGACTTTGGTGCCAGGACCTCAGAGTCAAGTTCTCCCATTTTGGCCATTGGAACTGCTACAGCTAAAGAGTTGCTCCCTGCCTATTCCTTCCTATTGAACCCTTCTCTTCGTTTAGTTTGGCCTTGGACACACATGTTAAGTCCTCAGTCAGCCTTCCTGTCAATGAGAGGGATCAAGCCCGAAAACAGACCCACGCACAGTGATAGGTGAAACACACCCCCGTTAAAGAGAGAAATTATTCCATTTCCCTTTTTTAAATAGAATCGATATATTCAAAGACCATCAACCTTGGGAAAGAAGGGCCAAGATGAGAAATAGAAAAAGTGTCTGCTAAGGAAACAAAGATACTTCAGAGGAAGACTTAAGGAGATAGTGCCCCGAAAGTACAAAAACAAAATGCAACGGGAAAGGAGCAATTGAAAATCAAATTAGAATATTTGTTACACATACCATCTCATGGCAAAAGAAAATTTCTAAGAGGAGTTTGACTATCAAGCAAACCGCTCACTCCATAAACAATATAAACACCAGCAAAGAGGTTGAACAAAGCACAGACAACACCAACAACAAAGCAAAAGGAAAGATGGAACACGTGAAATAGATTAAATACAGAGAATGATTCTGGCAAGTGCAACTCAGTGAATAGGAGGTCTAGACAAATGGGCACATTACAACCAAAGGGGAGATATTCTAAATTAACAGAATCAACAATTTACCCAGAGAATAGAAGAGATGACTTTTCTGTTCGAAAGATTTCATCAAGTTTCCAGAAGATAATCGGAAAAAGACCCCAGTGTAAAAATAGTCCTCAAACTTTTTTTCAAAACACTAAGGATAAAGAGAAGATTCTTAAACACTTTCAGATAGATAAAGCAGATCCTCTACAAAGTTTAGAGTTAAACTAGCATTGACTTTCATCACCAACACCGAATGGTATGAGAAAAATGAGCAATGCGTTCAAAATTCAAAGTTCTAATGGGCAATGGTTCTGAACTTAGCTTTGTTACACAGTTAGACCATTGACAAAACATGATGGCAAAATAATTAGATGCAATAGAATTGAGAAAATGTAAATCCCATGTACCCTTTCTAAGGAAGTTATTTGAGATATAATCCATCAAAAATGAGGGTTGATATCAAGCGCTGTTGGTTAAATTCTATCTTCCCAAAGATAAAGTCTTAAACCCTAGTACTTGTGGATGTGATCTTGTTTGGAAATAAGGTCTTAACAATGACGTCACTAGGGTGGACCTTGAGGTATCCCTATAAAAAGGGGAAATTTGAACACAGAAACAGGCAGCGTAGAGGAAAGATAACGTGAAAACCCAGAGAGAACACCCTTCATGAGCTAAGGAATGCCTGAGGCTATTAGAATATAGGAGAGAGGGATGGATAGATCCTGATCACACCTTTCAGAAGGAACTATCCCTGTTCATACCTTGACCTTGAACTTCTAGTTTCCAGAGCTGTGAGACATCATACTTCCTAATAGCATCCCTGGGAAATTAATACATCAGTAGAAAGGATTTCTGATGGAAGAGATGATGGAATTCACCCAGAGGCCTTGGAAAAACAATCTCAGGATGACAGTTATCTATTAGGTCTTAAAGCCATCATTCCAGATTGGCAACGGGATCAGAATTCTCCAAGAAGAACAGAAGAGAAACAGAGTAAACAAAATGTGGCCTAAGGAATTGGATAATGTCAGTGACTTGGTGAAGAAAGATAGATTTCTCTTTTCTGCTTAGGATTTTCACCAAAAATAGAAATAAAAACCTAAAACCAAAACCCAGGCTGGGTAACAGAATCCTGGTTCAGATAGGAAGAAAACCAAGGGATGTCATGCATGCCTCTCGGCAATTGATAGTGTGTTATGAAACAGAAACCATTTAACTGAGAAATGGTCCTTTGAGTATCATGAGGGCTCTGATTTTGAACCTACAGAGAATGAGATGCAATCTTATTATATTACCTGTTTCTGCAGTGAGCATTATTAAAATAATTTATAATACAAGATGTCCACACAGTTTGTGTGCAATTGCACACAGACCAAGGCAGAGAGAAGGGCAGAATTGCCAATGGTTTCACTCACCGTGAGGAGCAGGCTAAAAACATTGGCCTAAATCTTGGAAAACAAGAAACAGTAGTTGAAGTGTGTTATGCATTAGACAAAATTATCAATATAAGAAGTAAAATTATAACTATAAAGTGGACACAAATTTTCTTAACTTACTAAACGACATTTATGAAAAATCTATAGCAAACGTCATACTTAAATGGTGACTCTTAGAGATAAAGAATATATATGAGATTAGGCACAGTGGCCCATGCCTATAATCCCAGCATTCTGGGAGGCCGAGGCAGGTGGATTGCCTGCACTCATGGGTTCGAGACCATCCTGAGCAAGAAGAGCGAGACCCCCATCTCTAAAAATAGCCAGGCATTACAGCAGGTGCCTGTAGTCCCAGCTACAGGGGAGACTGAGGCAAGAGAATCACCTAAACCCAGGAGTTTGAGGTTGCTGTGAACTGTGATGCCATGGCACTCTACCCAGGGAGATAGCTTGAGACTCTGTCTCAAAAACTTTGTCACCAGGTGGCACCTGTGCCCTACTATGGAGTAGGGCACCATATGCTGGAGGTGGCGGGTTCAAATCCAGCCCTGGCCAGAGACTACAAAAAAACCACAAAACAAACAAACAATAAAACCTTTCTCACCTTTGGTAGAAGGCCCTGCAATCAGAGCTCACAGCAACCTCAACACCTGGTTTCAAGCAATCCTCTTGTCTCAGTATCCCGAGTAGGGAATAGGTCATGGGGAATAAATGACCCAGAGAGGGTGTGTAGGAAGGTGGCCTAGGACCAAATTCCAGAGAACACCAATGTCTAGAAATGGGTCCTAAGAGAGAACTCCGCAAGGAAAGGAAAACAGAACAATCAGGTCACAGAAGGCAGTAAGATGAGAGATAGTTGATACTGTCTAATGCTGCCATAAGATCAAATAGGAGAAGGAATGAAAAGCTCATTAAAATCAGACACATAAAGGTATTGGGGACCTGTACTGGATCAGTGCCATTGCAGTAATGGGAGAGTAGAGAAAAGACTGGAAGCAGGACACACTGCAGAAGGAACGCTACCTAACAAATTCAAATATTGTGACCTGGTTGTTTGCACTCTCACGTTAACCTAAAATAAAAAAAAATTAAATAAAAGAAAAGATTGGGGCTTGGTGCCTGTAGTTCAGTGGTTAGGGGGCCAACCACATACACTGCGGCTGCTGGTTCAAACCCAGCCCGGGCCTGCTAAATAACAATGACAACTACCACAAAAAAATAGCTGGGCGGTATGGCGGGCGCCTGTAGTCCTGGCTACTTGGGAGGCTGCGGCAAGAGAATTGTTTAAGTCCAAGAGTTTGAGGTTGTTGTTACCCCCTAGCACTCAACTGAGGGTGACATTAGTGGGACTCTGTCTAAAAAAAAAAAAAAAAAGATTGGGAGAGAAAGCAGGAAAGACAGTTATTGGTGCAGTAACTAATTACCACAAACTCAGCGTCTTGATAGGAGTCCTACTGGGCTAAAATCAAGGGGTCAACCTGGTTGTTTTCCTTCTGGGGGCCCCAGAGAACAGTTCCTTTACCCCATCCAGCTTCTAGAGCAATAGTTTTCAACCTTTTTTATCTCATGACACACTCGAATCTATAGATAAACTTCAATGGCACACTGTAAATTATATTGATCAAAAAACAAAGTCATAAAGAATGTACTTACTGTGCTTTGAACTGCTTTTGAAAATAACTTGATTAATGATCTTAAATGTTCGTGGCACGCGTAAGATCCTGCCCACTGGCTGAAAATCACTGTTCTAGAGGCTTCCCATGATCCTTGGCTGGTGGTTTACCCCCTCTCTCTTCAAAGTCAGAAACGTGGCATCTGACCTTCCTCCCCGGTCACATGTCATGTGTAATCTCACCTGGAAAGATTCTCTGCTTCTACAGCCTGATGGTTAGACTGTTCCACCCAGATGCTCCAGGAGAATCTCTCCTCAAGTCCCTAACTAGTCATATCTGCACGGGATTACCTTTTGCCATGTAAAGGACGGTGTTTCTAGTTCTGGGGACTAGGATGTAAATATTTTTTTGGGGGGCCATTATTCTGCCTACTACAGGTATTAGTAGAACTCTTTAGAAATTTTTCTCAGAAGAAGAGACATGGGGCAGAGCTTGAAGGTATGTGAGGTTGGAGGAGATTTTTCGAAGGAAGAGATGGGGAGAGAAGGCTTAGCAGATGGGCACTGCAAATATGATTTTCTTCTGAGACGAATCCCAGACCACAATTGGCTGTTTATTTTACTGAGATGATTGCAGGCTAAGTTTTCATAATGAGAAACTAATTACCCATTTCAGGTTAGATGGATGGTTATCAGGATGACCTTTTTAAAACTAGTCTAGAAATCGTATCTTTAAGATCTTCAGGTTGTTGCTAAAATAATGACTGCCTAAGCATTTATTTAGTTTGCCATACCATAAAGCATTGTAGAAGAAACTAGAATGTGGTTTATGAAAGTTATATTTTGTCCTTTTAAATAATACATCTTCTAAAATTCTTATATTCGTATGTTAGAATTAATTACATGCTCCAGAATATCCTGTGCTTGTTATGACTAAACTGCCTCAAAAATTAAGTGGAAGTAAATGAGGTATTAAACATGAATGATAAAGTAAATTAATAAATATTGTTTAGAGTTACTTCTTGGTAGAGACTCCTAAATGTGCAAACACAGTCCCAATGTGTCCATAATATTTTTCTGTACTAATATAGTCTAGATTGTCTATCATAAACCAGAGTAGTAAAGAAAATGACAGAATCAATTTACTTGTGGGTAAAGAACAGTATGTCTCTTGGAGTTCTCTATTTAATAAGATGGGCATGCAATAAAACACGGTTTCAATTTTTTTTTTAATCTGTACTATATCTTTTACTGGACTTTAGCACCAAGGTTGATTTATTACTTTATCTGGGGAAACAGTTCTATGGAAATGGCAGTAAGGCTGAAATGACCTGTATGTGAAATGTGATGTGGCAGCTGTCTTCTTGCAAAAAGGCAGCCTGGGATTTTTCAGTCGTTCAGTCCAGGAGGAGTCCTTGTCTGCGCCTGACCAAAGGAAGCCAACTGTGCACTGGGCTTTGGCTCTTTGAACTTTATGATAACAGATTCTAACCATACTGAGTTCATGCATACGAATTAAATTTAATGACTGAGCTAGTTTACTACCAGACTTTTTACTCTTTGGTCTTCTTTTTCCCCATCTTCTTTTCAATGGATGTTTCAGTCTCATTAGTATTTCAGGAAAAAAACTGGGATCCTGTCCATCATTTTGGTTGTTGCCTGTTTTTTTTTTTTCCTGGCAGACAGAGCCTGAAGTTTCAATGGAGGAAGTGGAGAGGAATACAACACATTCAGAGTTTATGAAAGACCTTATTTACCATCAAAGTGAAGGTTTCCAGATACTCCAGCCCTGTTTTCTTATGCTGTTATGTCTTTGATGAGGAATTAGGAACTCCAGCCAGGGCAGTAGAAGACACTTAGAGGAGCCTGGCAGAACGCACTGCTGGGCAGGGCTCTGAATGTGGTCATTAATTAAAAATGATATTGAAGAATGGATGAGTGGTAAGAAACAGTCAGATCGTAATACTTTCTGCACAGGCATTTCTGAGAGAATCTGAATCTGCACAATTAAAAATGAATATATTTCTGCTAGCTTCCATCATTCTATTTTTTTTTTATAAAGCATTCATTGTAGCTTTCTTTTGAGTTACTTATCATTGTGACCCTTTCTTGAGTCAACTGTAAATCTTTAGATGATTCTCCAGCATTACTGAGTTTAAAAGAATTTAGGTTGTATATCTCTGAGCTTCTCATTCAATGAATTTCATTTGGGGGCCAGGAATGTTCAATTCAACAACTTCTCAGGGGACTGTAAAGCAGTGGTCTGTGACCCATCTTAAGAAACATTTGCCTGGAAATCGGCATCTTGGTTGTCCTTATGTTGGGTTTCAAGGCAGCTGCCTGTTTCCTAAAACGTCAGGGTTCTTGGAGAACTCTTGGTCAAAAAATGACCAGACATCCTCAAGTAAGGTATGAAAGCATGAAACAAAGTTTATTGAAAAAGCTAAAGACAGGTCAGGCACGGTGGCTCACACTTGTTAAAATAGCACTCTGGGTGGCTAAGGCAGATGGATTGCTTGAGCTCAGGAGTTTGAGACCAGCCTGAGCAAGAGTAAGACCCCATCACTACTAAAAAAAAAAAAAAAATTAGCTGGGTATTGTGGCTCCTGTAGTCCTAGCTACTTGGGAAGCTGAGGTAGGAGGCAGGGCACTTAACCCCAGGGAGATAGAGTGAGACTCTGTCTCCAAAAAAAGAAAAAAGAAAAAGATAAAGGTAGAATTATAGAGTAAGAGCAAGATATAGGCTTACAGAACAAGATACCATAGCCGGGGAATAGGCTCTCATTGTCACAACAGGGAAAAGGCAAAGAGGCCTGTGTAATGGCCGGTGCTTTGATTTTATACTGGGTTGAGTCTACCTCATGACTTAGAGGTCACCTTGGAACCAGAGTCGCACTGCCCATGCAGACCTCCGTGAGCCTCTCTGTGAGCCCACTGTGGGGAGTGGACCACAATGTAGATTAAAGCTGAGGACATAATAATTGGTCTTAAGGCTGTTCTAGGTCATCTTCAAAACTCTATTGTACCTGTTGCTAGGCTGGAGAGTCCTCTACATCTTTTTGCAATTGGCATGCTAAGTTTTGATGGGAGGATTGGTAGGGTGCTCCCTTTTCCTCAGGTGTGAGTAGCACTGGGCTCCCACGATGGCAGCCTGAGAGAGCTGTTCCTAGCTACCCAACACTTGGGTCTTAGCACTATGCAATGTTTAAAGAGGTCACAGCATCGAGGCTAACACTTCGGCTGGGTAAAGTCCCAGTGGGGATTCCAACTCAAGTCTATTGCTCTCAGAGGTGATACTGCAGCTCTAGTTTTGCTGTACGTAGACTACTTTTTTTTGATAGAAGGGAGCTGCATAAGCATTTCTTAAATTGAGGACAATCGGTAGAAAGATTCTCGTTTATCTAGAAGAACACCTGATGGAAAACGGCTTTGTTTACTTTGTTTCATCAGGGAAGGATGCAGACCTAAGAAGGAGGAAATGCATTCGGTCCTTGCTCCCTCCAGCACATAGCAGGTCCTGTTTGGTTTTCCCACTCCTTCCTGGCTGGGTGCTTCCTCTGTCTTCCATTCCTTTTGTTGCTTGTTTGCTAGGTGCTGAGAGGTCTGCTCTTGAAAGCACTTTGTCCTTTGTTCTTTTGCCACAGTGTGAAGCCATCTACTGTTATTTGCCTTTTGCTCTTGGCTACCTCTAAGTAGCCATTTGTAAAAGAAAGAGGAAAACTACATCTTTTTCCATCAGCTCCACATACATCATTCAAAAACTGTATCTTTAATGTAACAAGAAAAGTAAATCCCTCTTTGAGTCATTACAGAGTGGAATGGAAACATCATGCTCTGAAAAGACATCATCTGCAAAACTGACACATAATTATTTTTATATTTTTTTGAGACAGAGCCTCAAGCTGTCACCCTGGATAGAGTGCTGTGGCATCACAGCTCACAGCAACCTCCAACTCCTGGGCTCCAGCAAGTCTCCTGCCTCCGCCTCCCAAGTAGCTGGGACTACAGGCACCTGCACAGCTCCCACCAGTTTTTGGTTGCAGCCGTCATTATTTGGTGGGCCTGGGCTGGATTCGAACCTATCAGCTCAGGTGTATGTGGCTGGCCCCTTAGCCGCTTGAACCACAGGCACCGAGCCAGACACATAATTATTTTAATGTAAATACCATCTTTATATTTTAGAGTTTTGGTAAGGCTTTCAATTATTGGAACAAATTTCCACGGCACTTTCTTGCATCAGAAACATTCACTCTTTGGTTTATTGAAATGTCACTGGTTCTGGACTGTTTGCAGTTGTTCCAACTAGGAAAATCCAACTCTGAAAAATGTAAGTGGATAATACCAGGACAAAAACATATGCATTGTTTTGTGCCTTAAAATGATTGCTCATATTCAGGCTTAGCAGGTCCTGACTCTGTTTCTGAGTAAGAAAAGGCAATAAACTTAGACATGGAAACGAATGCTCTGTGCTTCTCTGCATTTTCAAAACCTAAGATTATGTCTTTTTTTGGATGAGTATTCAACAACAGCTTTATCTTTTCAATTAGTGACACCATGTTAACTCACAGTAGCTCTTAGAAACAGAACTGGTGCAAATGTCCGTTAGTTGACTCTACCCACTATTTTGATGTTTAAAATGTTTTAGACAAGAACAGCGCAGAAATGGGGACTTATTTTATCTGTGGTTTATTGTATGATCGGGCCTGTCATTTTCCCATAGTATCTTCATTTAGGATGCTAATTGACTTACCAAGTGCAAACAGGAGGGCGTCTGACCCGTGAAATATTCTCATTTGGAGGGTTTTAAAAGCAAACCCGTTTTGTGCTTGAATAAAACCCAAAATCAATGTGGTTCTTTTCAAAAACAAGAGGGTCAATACCGTGGTTGTTTTTGTTCCCGTCCAGTTATGTAACCGTGGGGACTTGTTTCTTTGCTTTCAGGATTTGTAGGGAACACATTAAAGCTGAACAATAGGCGGGAGCCCCCGGAGCACCCTTAGATCTGTGCCTTGGAGTCTGGGGCTCGCAGGTTTGGGAGCCGCCAATTAGTTCCATCCCGAGTGTCGAGTGTGTGTGTTTAGTTAGCTGGCACGCAGCACTTCCCAGGCTTCTGTTTCCTTTTTCCTGAGATTTGGCGAAGGGGAAAGGGTCGGAGTCACACGGATACAAAGCATTTGATTAATGTCCAAGTCACCGCCGTGGCCGCCGGAGCCGCCTCCCCTCCAGCCCGGGCCGCGTGAGGCCGGAGCGCGCGTCCCGGGAGTTTCCTCCGCAGAGCCCCGCGCCCCCCGCGCCGGGGTCCAGCCCCAGAGCCCTCCTCTCCGCGCGCCAGACGCTCAGAGCATGTGAAGTCGCCTGTCGCTCCTCGGACTTGGCGGGGGCAGCACCTTTCTTTCCCGGCCGCGCGGGCAGCGCGCAGACGGCCGGCCACCATGGGCGACGAGAGCCGCGGGGACCCGGACAAGCAGCTCCGGCTGCGCGTGTGCGTGCTCAGCGAGCTGCAGAAGACCGAGCGCGACTATGTGGGCACGCTGGAGTTCCTGGTGTCGGTGAGTGCCGCCCGGGGGCCCGGGGACCCGAATCCGCGCGCCCACGCTGGGCCACCACGGCCGGGATTTGCCGAAGCGCAGACGCTCCGCGAGTTGGCCGGGCCTTGGGGAGCCCCGGGTCTCCAAAGTTAGCTGGAAAGGGAGAAAGCGCCTGTGCCCGCCATCCCGGCACCCACACCCCTCACTTCTCTTTATCCCCCTCCCCGCTCGGCTTAATTGCGTTGTGTCACTTTTTCCAGGCTCTTCCCCCCCTAAAAATTTTATTTGAAAGCTTTGGCTTGGGTCCACTCTGCTGCATTCAGGTACACTTAGTTAAAAACAAAATCTTTGAATGTGGAGCTTGAGTTCGTACTCAGACATCACGGCACTGAGGTCCCTTTGCTTATAATCATCTTTGAATTGTAGGATTCGGGTGGGGGGTACAGAAAAAGCGGCGGGGTTATGATCCCCAGCAGCTGGTGGATATTAAAGCCACATGTGGCGCTCGCTCTGTCCAGGTCCTGCGGTCTCCTCCCCCCTGTTTAAATCTGCCCTCTGCTCAGCTCCAGCTCCCCCTTTCATACTGAGCCCGTGAAAAAGGTGCAATAAAATTAGCATCTCCAGCTTCAGGATTTCGTGGAATTGCACAGGAACGTTCTGAGTTTCTGCTTGACTCACTGGAGTCTGCTTTGAGAATGTTTTCATTCATTTGAGGGTAGGAGGGGCGAAACGGAGTGAAAGTAACTTCTGAGACATCACTCAAAAGCTGAATTTTTCCTGTTCTCTGTTGAAGAGGCAACGAATTAGAGCGTTGGCTTCTTTCCGCCCAGATCTCTGGGAGCATCATTCAGAGTTTTTGCCATCTCACTCAAATCCTCTAACCTGCCAACACCAGTTCCATGCCCCAGGTCTGAAGGAAAATGTTTCAAATGCCAAAATTCCTGCTCAGTGTTCTGAAATCTGTACACTTTTCAGCTTATCAGCATGATAGAGGAAATTTACTTCTTGGCTGTGGCAAGAAGCAGACAGAATTGCCTCAAGTAATGCAGAGAGCACAGGTTGGCAAAAATCAATATTCTTGAGTCCCCAGTGGCCACGTTCTTTGGAAACGTACAGGTATTTGGAATATCCAGGTAACTGGTCATATAAGGAATGATTGTACACTTTTTTCCAGCAATGATTGTCAAAAAAGCATGCTTTTAAGATTTGACTTTTCACAGCTTTACATTTGGCTTTCTTCAAACTTCTATGGTCACAAAATCCTTTGACTTTTAAAGATTGAGTCATTTCTTATGGAGTTACTCTTTTTCTGAAGGTGTATGAGAAAAGTATTGTGAAGAATGCTAATTTGCAGGCATAGACAGCTAACCTAATGAACCCTAAAATACCAATTTGCTGATCTGAATTTCAAATATCAGTTTTTCCTCTCCTCCTAACACCTGATTATTACAGAAGAAAACTTACTACTATGTAGAGTTAGGTAAGAACGTATAAAAGTAATTATATTTTCCTTCTTTACAAGTAGAACATCTTATGATTTGACTCTTTTTATCTCATTCAAAAATTATGAACCCTTCCACTTTTCTTTGTCCATTATTTGTGCTCGTATACACACAATTGCACTAATTCACCTGAATGTCATCCAAAACAAAAGTTCACCTTGGTTTCTTTTTGGTCATTTAGCTATTCAAAGCCTAAGATCTGCATCTTTATAATACATTATTAGATTTTTCTTTTGTGGGAGTTATTTATAGTGACAATTAATTCCCCTGTAGTTTTCTCAGTCACCTGAAGTTGATGTAGTCAATCTAGTTTTAAGATTAGACTATGCTGGCTCAGTGCCTGTAGCTCAGTGGTTATTTCACCGGCCACATACACTGAGGCAGGCAGGTTCAAACCTGGCCTGGGGCCTGCCATACAACAATGACAACTACAACCAAAAATAGCTGGGCGTTGTGGTGGGTGCCCTGTAGTTCCAGCTACTTGGGAGGCTAAGGCAAGAGAATCGCTTAAGCCCAAGAGTGTGAGGTTGCTGTGAGCCGTCACTCCACGGCACTGTACCAAGGGCGACATAGTAAGACTCTGTCTCAAAAAAAAAAAAAAAAAAGAAAAAAGATTAGACTGTGATAATATGTACCAAAGGCTTTGAAGTTATTCAAACTCTTTGGCCTGGTAATTCCTCTTCTAGGAACCTATCCTAAGGAAATGATCAGAAATGGAGATAAAAAAAAGTTTTTTGAGTTTTTTTTTTTTTAAACAAATCTACCAATAGATCTTTTAAAAAATACTATGGCTATTTTTTATTAAAGGGTGGGGTTTTTTTGGTAAATAGCCATAGTATTAAAAAGGGTGAGTGGTAGATTTGTTGCAAAAAATTGATAGATTATTCCTAAGTCAAATTTAAATGTTAGTTAGATTAGTCATTACTCATTTCTCTCACTGCTTTAAGTCATTAACATGGATGAAGGATAATTTACCTTTATTAGGAAGAGGAAGAAGAAGTAGAAAATATATTTTTAGTTCTACCAATATATTATGACTTCCAGGCTTCACAAATAAGCAAACAGGATGTTATTTCCTTTAATTAAAAGAACTTATGAATGGAGGGGAAAATTTTTTTTTTTTGAGACAGTCTTACTTTGTCACCCTCGGTAGAGTGCTGTGACGTCATAGCTCACAGCAACCTCAAACTCTTGGACTCAAGTGATTCTTTTGCCTCAGCCTCCCAAGTAGCAGGGACTACAGGCACCTGCCACAACATGTGACTATTTTTAGAGATGGGGTCTCGCTCAGGCTCAGGCTGGTCTTGAACCTGTGAGCTTAGGCATTCTACTCACCTTGGCCTCCCAAGTGCTGGGA
This sequence comes from Arctocebus calabarensis, assembly GCA_963573935.1. Taxonomy (NCBI): domain Eukaryota; kingdom Metazoa; phylum Chordata; class Mammalia; order Primates; family Lorisidae; genus Arctocebus; species Arctocebus calabarensis. Next base: position 22,038 of record CAUYON010082946.1, read on the forward strand.
TTATAGGCATGAGCCACCATGCCAGACCTAGGGAAAATTTTCTTACTGAGATCTCGTCTACTTCTTAGTCTCTCTGTCCTCAGTTCCCACTCATTAGCCTTTTTTTTTGAGACAGAGCCTCAAGCTGTCACCCTGGAGAGAGTGCTGTGGCATCATAGCTCATAGCAACCTCCAATTCCTGGGCTCAAGCGAGTCTCCTGCCTCTGCCTCCCAAGTAGCTGGGACTACAGGCGCCTGCCACAATGCCAGGCCCTTTTTTGGTTGCAGCCGTCATTGTTGTTTGGCGGGCCCAGCTCAGGTGTACGTGGCTGGCACCTTAGCCTGTTGAGCCCTAGGCACCGAGCCTCATTGGCCTTTTAAGGAGAGAGCAGCTCCCAGACCGTCCATGAGCATTGACTTTTTTTCTCTACATCCCATAGCATCAGCCTCTCTACGTCCTCTTCCTAGTTGCAAGCCAGGCACACACTGCTCGTGTGGACACAGTTCTTTGCTTTAAGCTGGCTGCCCTCCTTCAGAGTGGCTTGCTCTTCCCCTGGTGGGCCATACTTTCTCAGGCATCTGGGTTTATGCTCCTGGGGCCTTCCTTCTGTACCTGGTGGATTTCTGTTGGGCTGTCAAGGCTCAGTTATCTCCCTCTTTGCAGGTACTTCATGTGTTGTAACCACCATACCCCATATTTACGTCTTCCACAGTACCCCAACAGTTAATGCAGGTATTTGTTTACCTTTACCAGTAGTCATTCTACTAGACCGTCAGTGAGCTCCTTGAGAACAGGAGCACAGCTTGTTTGTCTGTGTTTCCTCCAGTTTAGTGCAGTGCTGTGGCCTTGTGGGTAAATTTACTTGGTCAATGCTTATTGAATCAATGAATGAATGAGCAAGTTGACCCATCCTCTGTCTGTCCTCCACCCTATCTTTAAGGACACATCATTAAAATTCCGATGTTTGTTTTTCTTCCATTTAATCTGAGTAGATAGTAGGTGTTTCTGAAGTTTTTCTCATGTACGTATAAATTTATGCCACAAAAAGTTTCAAATTCAACACGTAGCACCTGTTTTTAAACAGAAACATGATTTCACTCAGGGGCTAAGGTATTAACGTCTTTACAACACACTATTACTTCATCCCCTGGATTCTAAATTTTCATTGGAGATCACGGGCAGCTTATACCATGTAGGTTAATTATTTCTAGGTCATAAATAAAATGGTAAAGAGTGAACTAATTTGCTGGAATTTATCTTCATATTTTGCTTGGGAAATGAAATTTTGTGACTTGTTAGAAATGCCTTAAAATATTTTTATAAAGAAATGATTTTATGTACCTCACATTCAGTATTTAACATCCAAAGCCTGAACAATAGTAGGTTATAGCCTCTTTCCTGCTTGCAGCCGGTGACACACAGCAAGCCCAGATCGCAGACCCATTTGAGAGGACAGAGCGGAGGGCCCAGAGCCTGCTTCCCAGGTGTGTGTCCTGTGTTGGGGAATAAGGCTCAGCACGCAGAAGGATGCCAAGCTTAGTTTAATGCTCTGCTCTCGCTGTCTTGAAATTCTTACCAATTTTGTCTTTGAACTTGTGTTTCACAAGTGAAATTTGATGGGACAGAACAGATACATGAAAGAAAAGGGCTTTCTATTTCAATACCTTTAATAGCACTTTTTTCCTGCCTTTTGAGTAAGTGGTCTCACATTTACATTTTTCTCTGGGCCCGGAAAGGCATATAGGCAAGTTTCACTGGGAGTCCGTGGCGTTGAGGCAGGATGACCATCTAATCATTGTCTAAACTGGACACCATCTAATCATTGTCTAAACTGGGACACTTCTGAGAGTGAAAGGGAGTGCCGTTAGTAATTATATGGGCACACATGTAAACTGAGATTATTCCTGGCAAACCAGATAGCATGGCTGTTCCACATTGTTTGGCACATTAAGATGAAGAATTCGGGTGACACATATCGTTAAAATTTGTTACCTGTCCAGGCTTTGACCTCAAGGCCTTAGAATGTGAGTCCTGTCTCTAATTGACTGTATTTTCAGACACATTCCTGAACTTTTCAAACCCCTTTTCTTTACCTGTACAATGGGAAAAAAATGAGCATTTTTCCAGGTTCCTACATTGGTGTTTTTTTTCTTTTTGTTATTTATTTTATCTTATTTTTCTGTAGAGACAGTCTCCCTTTATCTCCCTGGGTAGAGTGCCGTGGCATCACACAGCTCACAGCAACCTCTATCTCCTGGGTTTAGGTGATTCTCTTGCCTCAGCCTCCTGCATAGCTGGGACTACAGGCGCCCACCACAACACCTGGCTGTTTTTCTGTTTTTGCAGTTTGGCAAGGTCGGGTTTGAACCTACCACTTTCGGTATATGGGGCTGGCGCCCTACTCGATGAGCCACAGTTGGTTTCGACCCAATGTCTGACTCATAGGACGGTCCCATAGTAGTTACTGATATTTCCGATGATGCTGCAATTGTTATAGAGAGCCATGCGTATAAGTTAGCTATCAATTCTTTTCTGTTCTGTTCTCCTTTACCCTTTTTTCCATGTCTTGAGTATATCCTTTGCTTCTTCCTTTTGTAGTTCCTATCTCCCTGTTTTCTTGGTATTCTTATAAATGCTCACTTAGTTGACTTTTAAGACACTGAATTTCATATTCCATGTGTAGTTAGTATGGCGTCATGCAGATTCCACTAAACGGTTGCATATTCACCATCTGATTTGGCTTAACATATGTATATTTCTTTGCTCTTTCAAATAGTGCTCCCTGGAGCTCTAGAGGCCCTTGCATGGGGTTGGGGGAGTTGATTTTATGGCTTTGTGCTTTCCATCAAGTCTTCTCTCAGCATGTCCCACATTCCTCTGATTTGTACTTTTGCAAAAGCAGCTAGGAAACCACTTACCTAGTTGGTAAATTCCCAGAGAACAGGACTGTGCTGGACTTCCTAAGTAGGCTTTTCTTGGCCTAAACATGGTGTTTTGTAAATAGCAGGTGCTCAAGAACAAACAAACAGGCAAACAAAGCAAAAGCAAACAAAGCAGACTGTGAATGACTCTGGAAGCAACATCTTTCAGGCATGACCCCACTCTTCCGGGCAAAGACGAATTGATTCAACACATTATGCTGAAGCCACAGTCATGGACTGGGTTGTGTGCCCCTACAATATTCATGTCTTGAAGCTCTCACTCCCAGTATTCCAGAATAGGACGTATTTGCAGAGAGGCCTCTAAAGGGCTGATTAAGTTAAAATGAGGTCCCTAGGGTGGACCTTCTTCCAGTCTGACTAGTGTCCTTAAGGGGAGATTTGGACACGCAGAGGAAGAGCAGGGACGCGTGTGCACAGAGGAAAGGCTGGGAGGACACGGGGAGAAGGCTGCCTTCTGCCAGCCAAGCGCGGAGGCCTCAGGAGAAACCAACTGTTGACGTTTTGATCTCACACTTCCAGCTCTCCGAAGAATGCGAATTTCTGTTTAAGAAAATACATTTCTGTGGTATTTTGCCATGGCAGTCTGAGCAGATAGACAAATGCAGCTTCTGCTGGATGCTGGAGATTGGAAGAGAAGTAAGGCTTGGCCTTAACCTATACTCAACTCAAAGTTGATGGAGGAAAGAGAAAAACACAGACCATCGTGACACTGCCGTGGAGCCAGAAGCAGAGTGGCATGGAGGGGGGACTCTCTCAGCTGAGGAGGCAAGGGAAGTTAGGGGAAGAGGTGAGGACAGAACTGGGTCCTGAAGGGTGAGGAGGCATGTGCCAGATTGGCAGGAGACAGATCTATTCCCAAAGAATAGTGAGGGCAGTCTGACCTCCGCGTGGGCAGAGCCCGGCACGCTGGGGGCCGAACAGTCTTGTAATTATTTCTTATATAGATTTGTTTCTTAGCAAAGGACTTCTGTTCGCAGGATTGTGAAAAAAAAATACTGAAGTCTGGTTACCCATGAGGAGGCTGTCACTGCTTTGGGCCTGGGAAGAAATACAGAATGTCTGATCTAAGGTAGAAGCAATGGGGAAGATCAAAGACACAAAGTCCGAATTGAGCCATGAAAAACCAAACACCAGCAACTGTGAGGCATTTCTTGGTTAGAACCTTTAGTATTTTGTGTGATTCCCTCAGAAGGGGCGGTTTAAATATAGTGGAAAATATAGGACGGTGAGAAGGAAATGAATTTGGTTTTGACCATGTTGAACTGAGCCCTAAATTCTGCTGTTTTGTTTTTTTTTTAAGACAAGAGTCTCACTCTGTGGCCCAGGCTAGTGTGCTGTGGTGTCATAGCTCACAGCAACGTCAAACTTCTGGGCTCAAGCAATCCTCCTCCATCAGCTTCCCGAGGAGTAGCTGGTTCTGCAGGTAACTGCAATGACGCCCGGCTAGTTTTTTTATTTTTAGTGGCGAGTGATGTCTCTCTTGCTTAGTCAGGCTGGTCTGGAACTTCTGAGCTCAATGGATCCTCCTGCCTCAGCCTCCCAGAGTGCTAGGATTACAGGGGTGAGCCGCTGTGCCGGGTAAGGAAGATATATCTTGAGCCCAGCAGTTTGAGGTTGTTAAGACGATATCACTGTACTCTAGCCCAGGCAACAGAACAAGGCCCTGTCTAAAAAAGAAATAGCTTTTGTTTGCATTATTTCTTTAAAAATCTTATATATAATACTTAATTTTCATGAGATGGATTTGTTATTCTTTATTAAAAGACTGAGGGAAGTGCCCAAAGCCCAATGGGTAGGGTGCTGGCCACATACACTGATGCTGGAGGGTTCGAACCCAGCCTGGTCCTGCTAAACAACAATGGCAACAACAACAATGCCAGGTGTTGTGGCGGGCGCCTGTAGTCCCAGTTACTCGGGAGGCTGAGGCAAGAGAATTGCTTAAGCCCAAGTTTGAGGTTGCTGTGAGCTGTGATGCCACAGCACTCTATCCAGAGCTACGTAGTGAAACTTTGTCTCAAAAAAAAAAAAAATAAATAAAAGACTAATGAAATTTATTAAAATTATTTAAGTTTATTAGAATTATATTAGCTATATTGGCAAGATCTTTATAATTGTAAATCAGAGTTTATAATTTATTAAAAAGTTTATTAGTTATATTAAAATCAAGATCATTTTTGATTTACAACATTATAGTTGCCTCAATCAAAAATTAAGGAAAAACATACCCTAGTAAATGTTTCATTGCTTAAAAATGTTGGGGGCCGGGCGCGGTGGCATATGCCTGTAATCCTAGCACTTTGGGAGGCTGAAATGGGCAGATTGCTTGAGCTCAGAAGTTAGAGCCTGAGCAAGAGAGAGACCCCCATCCTTAAAAGTAGCTGGTGGGCACAGGTTGTCCCAGCTACTTGAGAGGCTGATGACCAGAGGATCAGCCGGTGTGCATTGTGGTGGGCACAGGTAGTCCCAGCTACTTGAGAGGCTGAGATCAGAGGATCACTTGAGCCCAGGGGTTTGAGGTTGCTGTGAGCTATAGTGCCACAGCACTCTCTATCCAGGGAAACGCTTCTCAGGGCACAGCTTGAGACTCTTGTCTCAAAAAAAAAAAAAAAAAGTGTGATTGGGTCACTTTTCCCATGGTATTAAGCATAATAATTCATATCCTGACATATCTAATAAAATTCATATCCTGACATATCTAATAAAAACTATTTAACTTTTCTCCCCTACTCTAATGATCTAAGAATTCAATGATTGTAATTATAAGAAAATTGATAAAAGTGGAGGGTTAGATTTTTAAACACTTGTAGTTAGTATAGATGATTTCAGAGTTTGATTTCTTAAATAAGTTTGTTGTATTCTAGCCTTATAGATAGCTAAGCATAGTGCACAAAAAAGAACCTATTTTGCTGGAGAATGTCTAAGCCAAGGACATTGTGTTCTGTCATTAATGCGAAATGCATACTTTCCATTAAAAGGCAAGCCCTTCATTTGAAAAGGTTAAATTGTATAATACTTAAGAAATTACTCCAGCTGGTTAAATTTAGAGTACTGATACAAAAAATAGTCTCTGGATTTATAGCGAAAATATAGCAATACAGAATGTGGATGGGTAATGTTTTTATTTACTTTAAATAAAACTTTGTTTCCTTCTCTGAGAGAGTCAAATAAAGGTTCATATCTATGTTTGACTTTGCCAGTTTTGCTATTTTAATTATCTATTTAAGTTGTCGTCTTGCCAGTAGGAGAAGCTTTATAGATGGTGGCACATTTTCAGAGATTGTGCAAGAGACGTTGATGTTTTCCCTTGATGCCTTGTAATGCCTGAACTTGGCCTTGTTTTCAAGCTCCCTTCCAGCCTTTTCTTATTTAAGACTATTGCCCCAAAGAGAGGAATCTTAGGATTCCAGAAATAACCTCTCCCATTCCAAAGTTTCATTTCTGCCAGTAGCAGTAGGGGAAGACCTATGGAAAGGCTTTATTGTACTCTATTAAATAACTTAAATGTTAGACCCACACTCAACATATTCAAAGATTACTTTAATAATGCATTATTTTCTCAGAAAGAAAATGATAGGGGCAAAGGAGGATGTCATTTCCTGACTTCATATAACTTTAATATATTTTTATATTTTATATAGGACTACATTTCTATCTTTTATATTTAAAAAAATTATTTTCTGCATTCTAGATACAATTTTATCTCAATGTTACGTATACTGATTCTTAATAAGACCTCTGGCAGAGACTTCTTTTTTTTTTTGTGCTCCCAATTTTTTTTTCTCTGCTAATTTTTTTTTAATTAAATCACAGCTGCATACATTAGTGCAATCAGGGGGTACAATGTGCTGGTTTCATATACAATCTGAAATGTTTTCATCAAACTGTTTAACATGGCCTTCATGGCATTTTCTTTTCTTTCTTCTTTTTTTTTTTTCCAGCGGTAAGACAGAATTTATTTACAGAAAAGAATACAGAAAACACTAAACTGGCAGAGACCTCTAATGGCCCCTAACATCCAATATATTTTTCTTCCATAGTGATAAAAGTTTTAGCTTCCTATGCGATTAATCCGCTGGAGACCACATTTCCCAGCCTCCTTTGCAAGTCAGCGTGAACATGTATGTAAGTTCCAGGCAGTGAGAGGTGAGCAGAAGGGCAGGAGTCACTTGTAAGGTGAAGGACTCAGGTGGTGGAGGGGTGTGCACTCTATTTTCCTTTCCTTCTCCTTCCTGGCCAGTATGAGGATGTGATGGCTGGTGACAGGGCAGCCGTTTATAAACCATGAAGTAGAAGTCACATGTTCAGGGTGAGAGAGTCACAGAACAGAAGGAGAACATTTCTTCATTATAGCAGTCTAATCTGTGTCCTGTCAAAAATGAACATGTAAGATCAATCAATATTTATTTGTCCGACAGTCATCCCATTTTGATTCCAAGTCTTCTTTGACTTAAGCAAATTATTAATGAATTGGCCAACTTTAATGTATTTTTCTGTCCTTGTCTTGGTAAGCTGAATACCCTCAGTACTTTCAGTTTTCCTTTAATAAATCTTCTCTAGCTCAGGCATGATTTCCCTGGATTATGCTAAAACTGTATTCTCTTTCTTTTGGCGATAGTTGTCCTTTATTTACTTTGGTTTTTGTTCTTTAGGGGAAGAACAGCGTTTGTTTTAACCTGTCCTTACATATTCTTTTTTCCTGAAGGCCGAGATTTTTGTGTTTATTATGTACATTGTAAGGATATTTGTTCAGCTGCTTTAACTGAGACCAAATAACAGTAGTTTAAACAATGCAGAAGAATTGTTTGTGAATAGGAAAGCTGTGTATGATCAACACAGCCTTTCTTATGTCCTCTCTTGGAACTCTAGTTATTTTTTGACTCAATTTTGTCCAAGGTTGTTCCAGGGGAGTACCCAGCTCAGTTGTGTCATTCAGAGACCCCCCGCCCCCAACCCCCATTTTATCTATCTTCCTGCTCTGCCACCCTCTGGGACCAATTAAATCAGAGGCTGTGAGGATGGGAAGCAGGCATCAGTATTTTATGTATTTTCATCGGGTGGTTCCAGTGGGCAGAAAACATGGAGGAACCAATACGGTAGGAAGTTGTTCTTGTCCACTTGGTGACAAGATACCAACTCACTAGTATCACTGTTACATTCAAGCCAGGGGGCTGGAGAGTGGGAGACAAAGTGGAGGGCAAGCACACCCTTAAATGACACACATCACTTTCCCTTTTGTTCCATGGCCAGCTCTTTGTGAGATGTCCAGTCTAGCTCTAAGGGAGACTGGGAAATATGCTGACTGGTTGGATAACCATGTACTCTCCTGAATCTTTGGGAGTTCAGCTCGGCGCCTGTGGCTCAACAGGCAAGGGCGCCAGACACGTACACCTGAGCTGGTGGGTTCAAATCTAGCCCTGGCCCGCCAGACAACAATGACGGCTGCAACCAAAAAAAAAAATGGCCGGGCGTTGTGGCGGGCGCCTGTAGTCCCAGCTACTTGGGAGGCGGAGGCAGGAGACTCGCTTGAGCCCAGGAATTGGAGGTTGCTGTGAGCTGTGATGCCACAGCACTCTATCCAGGGTGACAGCT
>CAUYON010082947.1:0-16718 GCA_963573935.1 Arctocebus calabarensis
TCCAAACATCCTTCCAGAAGGAATATATTAGTTTGCATTCCCACCAGCAATGTAGAAGTGTTCCCTTTTCTCCACATCCACGCCAGCATCTCTGGTTTTGGGATTTTGTTATGTGGGCTAATCTTACTGGAGTTAGATGATATCTCAAAGTAGTTTAGATTTGCATTTCTCTGATCATTAAAGATGGTGAGCATTTTTTCATGTGTCTTTAGGCCATGCACCTGTCTTCCTTATAAAAGTTTCTCTTCAAGTCCTTTTCCCACCCTGAGATGGGATCACTCATTTTTTTCTTGCTGATAGTTTTGAGTTCTCTGTGTATTCTGCTTATTAAAGTTTTGTCGGAGGCATAACCTGCAAATATTTTCTCCCATTCTGAGGGTTGTCTGCCTGCTACACTTACTATGTTCTTAGCAGTGCAGAAGCCTTCCAACCATTTCTTTTTGTAGTCCATGAACACATACAGCTGGTTAGCATGTAACAACTTTGGGGGGGTCCATATCTATGAAGATTGTCATCTAAAAACATCATTTCCAATTTAGTTACCCAGTTACTACAGCTAGTTGGAATGAATCCTGACTCCAAACTTAACAATCCTTTCAGCAGAGCCACATGTGACTTTAATTCTTTTGCATTAAGTGGTTGGGAAATGGAGATAAGCACCACTTCATCTTTTGCTTTCAGAGGAATTTCACAAGGTTGAGGAGTTGATTCTGAGTGAATTACCACCTTTCAATATGACCAAAAATGCCCCACCATTTACTACTTATATATGAATATCTGAAGGTCAAGAACCCCCTCTGTAAAAAAAGTGAGTGCTGTGCACCATAGCAGGATGCAGGACATAGTAATTACAAAACAGAAACGTCTAGTATAGTGATCAATATTGTATACACAAAACAAATTACTTAGCCTTGATTATCATCTGTCTCTGGTAGATTATTCTATGATGATATTGAGAGAGTTACAAAGAAATAATTGATTTTAGAGTCTTAAAAATTGGTTTCTATCTATGATACAAAAGATGTTAAATTAGTTCACTAAATTACTTCAAGGCTATATGGATTAGGTAATTGCTTTGGTGAGTATTTGACATAAAGAAGGAAACAAACAGAGGGTGTTAGAACATATTGAAAGAAGGGAAGCTTGATTCTTCTAATATTGAAAGATTGTTTTAAAAATCCAAATGATTATGAGGCAAGATCTGGTCAATACCTTTTAACATATTGACTGCCACACTAGAAAAAAAAGTTTTTCCTTGCGCCATGGTGTTTTATTAGGTCAAGAAAGATCAAGGGATGTGTAAGTTATTTCTGCTTTATGAGGTACTGGGCTGAAAACTAGCATAAATTAAATACAAAAGACAGAAGTTAATGTGTTAATAATTGTTGCTTCAGAAAACTTTACTAATATTTCAGGAACTATCTCAGAATACTAAATCATTGTTTATCTAATAACACACTGTCAATAATAAATTGTTATCTACAGCACATGGATATCAATATTTTAGCAAAATTCAAGAAAATATATCAGCCAGGCTCCCAAATTAACCTTTTAACAAAATGAAATCATTTCATTACCTAATTTTAATTTTTAGTACTAATGAATATCACAACTATAATGGAAAATAGGTAGAAAATTTTCAACAGATAGATTTCTTGTTTAAAAAATACGTGCCCTAAACATTTTACATTCCAAAGTGACAAAAGAACCATTTTCTCTCTGGCTACTTCAGGCTTTTGAGTTTGTAAAACTGACTTTAGAGGTTATGATTATGGTTCCTCTTGCTTAAATTACATGGCAACTTGTTTCCCAGTGCAAAGATAAATCTTGATTTCACTAAAGTGAGAAACGAGGAGTGACCACACTAATTTGGAGGATTTGAATGCTTCAAAATAAATAAATATTCTTCTTTGCTTGCTGATGATAAATCAAGCACAGCTACTTAATTATTTTTTAGCAACATGTTTTCCAGTGGAAATGTCAGTCATTTCATAGTCATTTCACAGCATGCTTTTTGCCAGAATCGTTAAAAATAAATTAGTTTTCATTAAAAAGTTATCATAAGGTATTCTGTTTTCAAAATCAAGTCATTAATAGCTCAGTTAGTCTTAAAGTTTATTCTAAAACTTTAGTTCATCTAAAAATTGAAATATGTTGTCAAATTGTTACTATTTCTCCCTGTTTTAAACCTATGTTTAAATTCTTTTTAAAGGCAATATTTCTGTTACATTTACATTACTGAAGTTATTTGGATATTTATATTATTCCAATGAATATGTATTTATAAAATCTTTTATCCAAAAACTTTATATTTTTCCTGCATTGGGCACTATTCCAGATGAAAATAATTTTTATTATACTAAAGCATCTGAGATTATGCATTAATACGTATGTTGTTTATCTAATGTATACAGTGTAACTAAACCTGTCCTGCCGAATAAATACCAAAGAATTCCAATTCCTTTGTGAAATCACATGACAGATTGACAGATCTTTTGAAGGGAGTACTCAGTCAGCAATCTCAGTTAAAATTTGAAATTCATTATATGTAATTCAAATTAATATATTTTCAAAATAAGGCAATAATCAATAATAAAAGATATTTGCAACTCTAAAAGTATTTTCTTAGTAAAATTTATTGTAACAGTCCTATATGGCTATGCTCTATATTTGTGAACCTCAACTTCAGTACTTACCTCATGTCTAACGATGAGCATCTTAGAGGCTCTGTCATTTGCCAGTTGAGAATTCTCAGAGAAGAAAATATATCTTTGTATTCTGTTGACCCGTTCGAACTTTCTTACATTATCTGGATACCAATAACATACAAAGGACTGATAGTCTTCAGAATTTAAAGGTGTTTTCTTTTGAAATTGTATGTAATTTTCCAAGTACAAAGTTATCTAGATTGGTATCACTTAAATGAAACATTTTGTGTCTGATACAAAAAGGAGAAAATATGTATCTTTCTGTTAAAGAACACTATATTTCTTTAGATTAATGATATTGCAATTGGTGAAAATTTCTAATATTTACCCTGAGACAAGAGAAATAATTTTTTTTTAATTTAAGTCAAAAATACTATCGTATGGAATAATAATGTTGTTCACATAATTATAAACGAAATTACTTCTTGTAAGGACTCCTTGCTGTAATCTTAGCTTGAACTACGTAATTAGAGCTGGCTCGTCCTACTCTTCCCTCACCCAAATGAGATAGATTGGAAAGCAGTCCTGTACAAAGGAGTAAAGGAGATCAAAATGAAATAAAAATAGCCTTATGTTCCAAAGCATGATTGCATCATCTGCCCAAAAAGTTTACCAGCAGGTGCTATTTACTTTGTTAAATTTGCTTTTAAATGTCTTTTAGATTTGCAGTGCTACAAATTTGATATTATTCAGATTTAAACAACAGAGAACTGCTGATTTATGCATCATTTATCAGTCGAGGCCCAGTTGGGAGGCAGAAACCACACAGCGATTTGGATAGAGACCATTTTCTGGAAGATTATTAACTTGAACAGTGCAGTGGAGTAAACCAGATTGGTCAGTAATAAGTAAAGAAACTTGAAAATATAGAGCAATAGCAGATATAGGGGTATCTATTATTTTCAGGGCTCAGATAAAGTGCTCCAGGAAGAGCTCTCAGGACTGAATGAAATCCAGACTCCTTGGAGGTGGCACAGCTGAGGCTCACAGAATGGCAGAGAAGTCACTATAGTGCTGCCTTGGCAACACATGCTGGAAATCTACCGTCTAGGGTGGCAGAGCAAGCTCTTCATGGGGAAGCATCAAACTGGAGGCACTCCACTGCAAAACCATCTGAAGGGTGCTGAGGGAACCTTCTGGGCACAGTGTGTGCTGACCTCTGTATGTTCTAGGAATTATTCTCTGGGAAGCCATAACACTGCAAAAGCACCAGAAGTCTGGAGCTGAGCAGGCTGCATAGCTGTAGGAGCCAGTCCTCTGGAAGGAGAAAGCGGACTTTGCTTGAGACACATTTAGTCTGTGCTCATTGGAGTTTCCTAATATCCACATTAGGACTCACTATGTGTAAGACACAGAAAGAAATCTCAGAGAACTCACCACCATGCTGTTCTTCTTTCCACAGCTCAGACTTCTGTTTTGTCTAGGTTTTTAGCTGTACTTAGACAACTGACAAAGTCTACTCCATCTATTTGCTTGGAAGTGGAAGGCCACCTGCAAAGCTAGACTAACTGTATCTTAAACTATTTTTCTTGTCTCCAACCAGTGCTTTTTTGGCTCTTAAATTAGTGTATTTGGACATTATTCTCTGATTTGTAAAGCATATTTATGTTCTGGCACCTCCCCCCACGACACCCCCGTGTTCCTTCTTCTTCCTGCTTCCTTTCTTTCCCCTCCTCCCCCCCCCCCCGTTCATTTCCTCCTTTATCTCTTTACTCTCCCTGTATCTTCTCTCCCTTTTCCTTTCCTGCTGTGCTGGAAATACATGAATATATTATGAATATATCATATTAAGTAGTAATCCAACAATAGACCATAACATTCATTGCTGTCTTTTCCAAAGAGTTTGCCTCCATGTATATTTTAATTAAAAATATAAAAATAACCAATTTTATAATTTATGAACAAAATTAAGCAGCCAATGTTTTGCCAATAAACACCAACAGCTTCTTTCATCAGAAATAATTTTATTATTTATTTTAAAGCAACTCAGAGTAACTAGTAGCAAAATGATACATAGATAAAACAGAATGAAATCCCATAGGGCTACAAGGACTATTATCGACTTTATGTTTTATTTTCATGTGCAAGTATAATTATTTTTAAAAGGCAACAGTTCATTAAAAGTCTTTTTTATAAGCATTTTTTTTATTCTTTGAACATCAGATAGACTAATACACTATTATTATAGCAAGCTGATATGAATTGTGTCAAATATTAAATTTGGACTAATAGTCATAGTCAAAAATAATTATTTTAAAATTTATGAAACAAAATTCTTAGCTATATAGGAAATATAGTTATGTCCTAGCTTAAAATCCTACTCTTGACACTGTCACAAAAATACTAAACTTCAGATCTGTGGGGAAATAAAGATTTGTAAAATCTAATGTTGTTCCTAAAAATAAATGTCATGGAATAAAAAAAAATCAATTCAAAGAAACATTATGCTGGACTATAGATGTGTAAATATGAAACCCGGTCATTACATTCATTATTTTTCTCCTTTACATTTTTTAGCTTAATTCTGCCTAAGGCAGAATTTATATGTAAATCCATGTTTGCCAAACATATTTCCCATGTTTATCACATATACACATATATATGCATACAATCTTTGAGTTTTAAGGCATGCTCCCAGTCTTAAGTAACTTGTTATAAATTCTACATCTCTGATCAAATATAGGTTTTCTCTGTTTTAGGGAAAATTGTTGGTGTTCTTGTTGTTCTAAAATGTGGATAATGTACAATACTACAGAAAAGACATTGCATTTTGTAAGTCAAATTAATCATACAGTGGTTATGATCTTTAATATGTATAGATTTATTGAGAGAGCATTAGGCGATTTTAAGTTTCTGGTTTTAGTTTGATTGATCTGCTTCATTATAAGGACAAAATATCTCTTTCTAGCCTTATATGTCCTATTTTCTGTTGAACTAAAATTTAATGTCAAATTCAAAGACAAAGGAAAATGCAAAATTAGAGGAAAATATCTTTTTAAAATTTGTTGATCTCTTGTCTATAGGAATATTTTAAAATATACTACGTATTAATTCTCTTATGCTTTTGGGTCTATATTTATAGGAAAACATATCAGAACAGCAAGGTGTCAGCAAAGAACAATTTATATTTCAATTCGTAACCACCAAACTTTTCATGAATTATATCAAATTTATAGGATAATTCTGTATTTTAATTTTATGCTTTTCTCATAATGTTAAAATGTATTCCTATAGACGATTTCTCAAAATTAAAGAAAATTATTAACACACCATTTCTGGAGTGTGATTATTTTAATATTAAAGACACAAGGAGGGCTTTTAACTTTTGGAAATATCTTTATGCTCCGTAAAAAGCTTAAGTTTTCTTTTGTCAATTTTAAAGTAGTTTCCTAATGAAATTACTATATAGATAGATGAAAAATGTTATAACTCAAAAGTTTAATGAAAATTACTTTATATTTCAAGAAACCCAGTCAATATTTCAGTTCTTGGATTAAAATTAAGTCAACAAATCTGTACTGAGTATTTTCTGTGTGCTAAGCATCGTGCTACGTGTGCTAGACATAAAGTGACCAAGAAGCTCTGGTACGTAATATTTCTTTTTTTTATATATTAGTTTCTTCAGCGTACTAAAACATGCTATGAAAGTCTCAAATTCTAAAATGAATGTGACTGTGAAGTATAAAAAAGCAGATAAAATAGGTTAACATGACTTAATGATTTGTATTCTAATGCAAACTATGATTGTTACACAAAAGTCAGCCCTACAAGTTTGTTGGTCCGTCTCTATGGAGAGAAGCCTAGACATTTAGGATTAACTGAATTTTATAAAATAACCAAAAAAAGAAAACATAGTACGACATTTAATTTTGAAGGGGAGCAGCAATCTCCTAATAGATGACCCAAATAGAGTTAGATTTTAGTCTGCTTTCATAAAACCTTAAGACTTTTCAATACCAGCTTTATATGGTTTGGCTTATTATAAAACAAAAATCATCTTCCGATGTTTATGTTTTAATTTAGATTTTTGAAATCATCTCATAGCTTTCAAATATTATGAGGGGGAGTACCAATAAGTAGAACAGTAAGATTCCAAATGATATATATTTCTAAGCGATTAGATTATGCTTTTAAATATGAGAGAATTTAATATATTCCAATCTGGTTTCTTTCATGCCAGTAACACTTTTATTGTAACAAGCAAGATCCTCGTAAGAAAAAAAAAATTGAGTCTCTTATTTCTTTCTTGTCAAAGCTGTGTTTCCTCCCGAGAGTCTTGACCAGAGGCAATGCAGATGCTGTTTCTTCTACTAGGTTCACTGTTTGGGAGGTATGCCAGTGGATCTGGTCGGATT
Organism: Arctocebus calabarensis; assembly: GCA_963573935.1. Taxonomy (NCBI): domain Eukaryota; kingdom Metazoa; phylum Chordata; class Mammalia; order Primates; family Lorisidae; genus Arctocebus; species Arctocebus calabarensis. Next base: position 7,064 of record CAUYON010082947.1, read on the forward strand.
AGGTACCTAATGAGAGAAAACAAAGCAAATATTTGTGTAATAGTAAATAAAGGCAACCTAACCCAAGGTTTTATATTATTTTTTTCCAGCTTTTTGCCAGGGCTGGGTTAGAACCCGCCATGTCTGGCACATGGGGCCGGCACCCTACTCCTTTGAGCCATAAGCGCCACCCAATGCTTTACAGTTTGACTATGTTATTTGTTCAGTTTTTGGACTATTTCAACTGTGTATTTATGTAGTGGGTGGAAGGACTCACTGTTTAGTTAGCCTGTAAAACTTTGCAGAGTTTGTTTATAATATCATTTGTACACCTGAGAAACTTATGATGATGAACGCTGACGAATCAAGCATCCTTATTTTTGATTTGTGTTCCATTTCAGCACCTCCATCTTCTAAGTTATGAGTTTTTTTATTTATTTCAGAATTTTTTTCCTTTATCATTCTTACTCTGGCCATTTATTTAACCAGCGATGACTGCATCCTAGCCATGATTTTTTTCATTACTTAAATGTTTTTAATCTTATTTTTATCATTCATAAAATTACAAATGTGATGTAAGTAATGTCTACAGTCTTTTCAATTTAAATATTTTATGACTTTGTAAATTAATGACTTAATAAATGTTATGATGAATAGTATGCATAAATCATGTTTTAATTAGCTGGAAAATGATTCACCTAAAATTCAGATTATGGTATAGTAAGAGATAACGCTAAAGTATAAAAAAATGATTCTTAGTTCTACTAGTAAATAAAAAAAATGCATCTACCAAACTCAGTATTTCATTAATGTTAGAATTTGTTTGAAGAGAGACATGTGTGCCTTCAATCTCAGAAACTCATGAGGCTGAACTGGGAGAACGACTTGAGCCCAGGAGTGTGAGGCCAACCCAGGCAACATGCGAGAATACTAGGTCAAACAATAAATAACAAAACAAGAGAGAAATTTTACTTCTGTCAGGCATTGCATAGCAGTTTCTTTGCACTAGACTGTATTGCATTTCACAGAGAGTGCATTTTTTAACAAGTAGAAGGTTTGTGGCAATCTTGTGTTGAACAAGCTTATCAGTGCCATTTTTCAAGACCACGTGCTCACTATGTGTTTCTTGGAATTTTGTTGATTCTTGCAATATTTTAAACTTTTTCTTTATTTTTGTAACCGTTATGGTGACCTGTGATCATTGGTCTTTGTTGTTGCTATCACAATGATTTTGGGGTGCCATAAACTACACCCATACAAAAGAGATAATTTAATTAACTAATGTTGTATGTGTTCTCTCTGCTCCACACACTAGCTATTCCCATCTCTCTCCTTCTCCTTGAGCTCCAACACACAATGATATTGAAATGAAGGCAATTCATAATCCTATAGAGGCTTCTATGTGTTAAAGTGAAGGGGACAATCGCACATCTCTCACATTAAATAGAAAGAAATGAGGAGGATGGCGCTGTGGATGGCATGTTAAAAGCTAAGACAGATCAGAAGCGAGGCCTTTTGTACCAGTTCACCAAGTTGTGAATGCACAGGAAAAATGCTGAAGGAAATCAAAAACTGTGTCAGTAAACACACAAGTGATAAGAAAGTGAAATAACATTATTACTGATATCAGGAAAGTTATAGTGGTCTGTATAGATTATCAAACCAGCTGCAACATTCCCTTAAGCCAAAGCCTAACTCAAAGCAAGATCTTCAATTTTATGAGAGCTGAGAGAGGTAAGAAAGCTGTGGAAGAAAAGCTGGAAGCTAGCAAAGGCAGGTTCCTGAGAATTAAGAAAGTCATTCCATAACCACAAAAGTGCAAGGTGAAGCAGCAAGTGCTGATATAAAAGCTGCAGCAAGTTCTTCAGAATATCTAGCTAAGATCGTTAATATATAGCTAAGTTAGGTGATGATGGGGCTACAGTACACAACACAGATTTTCAAAGTAGATGAAACAGCCTTCTATAGGAAGATGTCAGCTAGGACTTTCACAGCAAGAGGAAGTCAATGTCTTGCTTCAAAGCTTCAAAGGACAGGCTGACTCTGTTGGTAGAGGTTGATTTAACTGGTGACTTTAAATTGAAGCTTAAAGCTGGACAATAATTTCTCATTAATCATTAGAAAATCCTAAGAACTTTAAGGAATTTATGCTAAATCTACTCTGCCTATATTCTAACAATGAATAACAAAGCCTAGATGATAACACGATTTTTATACTACGATTTTATAGTATGTTCCCGTTTTTGTGAAGATCACTGCTCAGAAAAAAACATATTTCAAAATATTGCTGCTCATGAATGATGCTCTGGTCACCTAAGAGCTCTATGGAAATATACCAGGAGATGAACACTGTTATCAGCCTACTAACACGACATCCATTCTACAGCCAATGGGCCAAGGAGTTTTTCAACTTTTAAGTCTTATTATTTAAGAAATACATTTTGTAAGGCAATATCTTCTACAAATTGTGATTCCTCTGATGGATCTGGGCAAAGGAAATTGAGTGTTCTAGAAATAATTCACCATATTGGATGCCATTTAAAAGATTTGTTATTCATGGGCAGAGGTCAAAATTTCAACATTAACAGGAATATGGAAGAAGTTGATTGCAACAGTCCTGAATGACTTTGAGGAACTCAACAGTTCAGTGGAGGAAGTCACTTCAGATGGAGTGAAAATAACTACAAAATTGTAGTTGGAATTGGGACCTGCAGATGTGACTGAATTGTAGCAATCTCAGGGTAAAACTTGAGGAGTTGCTTCTTAAGGAAGAGCAAGGAAAGTAGTTTCTTGAGATGTCATCTACTCCTGGGGAAGATGTTCTGAATATTGTTGAAATGACAACAAAGGGTGTAAAATATTACAGTAAGAAGAGTTGATTTACCCCAATTTTGAAAGAAATTCTACTGTTGGTAAAATAGTATCAAACAACATTATAACACTTCAGGGAAATCTTTCATGAAAAGAAGAGTTAATCAATGTGACAAACTTCATTGTTTTCTTATTTTAAGAAATTTTCACAGCCATCTCAGCCTTCAGCAATCACCACCCTGATCACAAACCAGCCATCGACACTGAAGGAAGACTCTCTATATGCAAAAAGATTATGACTTAATCTTAATTATGAGGAGTTATCATCCCTGAGATGGTAACAATAATATACTTTTTGAGTAAGATATGTACATTATCTTTGTATCCATAATAGCATTGCACTCGTAATAGACTACAGTATAGTGTAAAAGTAACTTGTATATATGGGAAGACAAAAATTTTATGTGATTCACTTTATTGTAATAATCATGTTATCTTTATTGTGGTGGTCTGGAACTGAACCTGCTGTATCTCTGAGGAATGTCTGTGTATCTTCAGCGTCCACTTCTTGAGCACCTGCAGGACACTATGCTAACACCTGGGAATACAAGAAGATCACATTGCATAACCCCTGTCATGCAAAACATTAGAGTATAATTTATGAAACAGATATAAAGAAGAAAAGACATTCCAAGCATCACACAAAGGGAAAAACGAAAAAGAAAATTACAGAATACGTTATTGAGGAGGTCAAGATAGCTCATCTCTCCAACCTGGAGAGTAGAGAAACAGGAGATGGTCCCAGCCTTGGACAATAAAAGAGTAGGGGTTGCAGAGGAGAGATGTTCCTGATATGAATAGAAAATGAGCTGAATGGGAAATAATAGTGAGAATGAAATGTACAAAACAGGCGAGGAAGGACCTTAAGGTTTAGGATTAGGAGTTGCAATTTCTGCTCCAAAGGCAGTAGGAAGCCACTGAAGGTTTGGAGGAGAAAGATAGTAAATCTTAGCAATCCAACTAAAAAAGTCTTGTTGCAGGTGCAAATGAAAGCAGTATTTCATATTTTAGGAAGAGTACATAAAATGAATGGAGAAACTAATTTACAGGTGAGAACTCTAATAAAGGGATACTTTTCCTCTTAACAGCTAAAGGGGTAATTTTCATAAAATATATTCTCATAATTAAAATGAGAAAAGGCAATTTCAAACACTACAGACTATTTTCTTGGATCAAATAAAAGTGAGATTAGTGTCCCTGGATCTATTAACTGGATTTTGCCATCTGACACACACTGCTTTATAATTACTTTAAATATCAATAGCATTGTAGATCGATGAAGAAAATTTAATCATGCACATTAAACTTTTTAATACCATCTCTTCTAGTAATTTATTGTTCTTTGAATCAAATTAATGTTTCTTCTTTATTTAAAATTAAGTTTTGAAAGTGAATTTTTAGAAAAACATAAAAGGTACCAGTGTAATCCATTATCCGCTGACTTAACTGATGCAGGGGCAAAAGTTCCTTTTCTTATTATTATCACCACTAAACCTATGAATCCAATAAAGCAAATTTCTTAAGCTGTGTTTTTATGCACTGCTTGTCATGATAGGCATTTTTTTCGTGATAATTTATCATTGCTTTAGTTCTACTAAAATTCAATTATCTCAATGCCATAAACACAGATCAATGCAATGACGTGATTAAAGGCGTTTGTTTTTTAATAGCAGTCAAGATGATGTTTTAGCTTAAACTAATGAAAAAAATGAGTATACCAAAGGCAGAAAAGTCTCTGAAAAGGTATTTCACCCATACACGTTGTAATTACATATGTTATTCATAAGCTTAAAAGACTGAAAATTATTTGAAATTATAAACATGCATATGTGGTGGAAGGAGACGTCATAGACTCGAAAGGTGAACAATATCTTCTGTGAACCTCTGTCAAAAGTAGTTATGGAAAATAATTTTATTAAGCTCAAGAAATGTAATAGATAATAAGATACAAATAAGATACACCGATGGGGTCAAATTCTGTATATTGATGCAATTATAATTCCTTGAATAAAAGGAATAAGAAGATTGAATTAATAGGGGTAAGTTAGAGAATTACAAAAATTGCCTATATTTATGGGTTTAAAGGAAAGAAGACGTGTAAACATGGATACTGGGGTGGAGGGAAGTTTTGTTTTATTCTAGTAATATACCACACGAAGCCTCCCTGGTGGGTAAATTAGAAACCAGATGCATCATAAATCAGGTATTTTCTTCTAAGGTGCTCCATAAATTCAACATTGCCACTGGATACAATTTTTGACAATGCCTTACTAGATACATTATCACTCACCTGATTCCTCAATGCACCTATTACCAGTAATATCACCAGTATTATCAAATGGTAAAATTTAGCATTACTAGGCTTACCAATTACATCTTAGCTGCATTTTAGGAATCTCTTCATATTTATTTGAGGTCAAAATTACTACTGCTGCTTGCCTATTTCTGATAAGTTTTTCAAACACATTGATGTTTCTGCCCTAAAACCAAACACTGCTCAAAAGTACAATATTCATTCTTCTAATTTTTGTTCTATATTCATGTGCTTTTCTTCTTTATTCATATCCTAACACCCATGGAGGCTTTGGCATTTGTTCCACGTCAGTAGTGAAATCTGGAGTTAGCTACCTTGGATAAGCATCCTTTATCTAGCCCAGCACAGGATCACATACATAAAGAGCCTGTTGTTAGAAATGTCTTAACACTACACCAATGACAGACAAAGTACCCTTTCTAAAATACTGTGTGCTACTTACTTGCTCTGTAGGTCTAAGTGTTGTCCATCGTCTATAAGAGCAGATTTCAAATCCATTTTGACATTTAGGGCCCTTCCATAGGTAGGTCTGAATTTATGCTTTCAATATTATGTTTACTTACCAACAGAAATGCTAGAAATACAAAGCTTCTACTCTGGTCAAACTGTCAACTGAAATATTTTATGCAACCCTCTTGCAGATCATTCTCTCAAACCATGCTTCCTGTCCTTTGTTTTCCACCAACACAAAGTCTATCTGTTCCCCCTTTAGTATCTAGCTTAAGTCTTGCATCCATTAACCACTTCAACTCACAATACCGTCTTGCTCTGTGAATTTTAAATATCACTGTTTGTCTCACTCAATTGATAAATCCATAGTGATGATGTCATATTATATTACTAATTTTTCATACAAAATTATATTTTGTTAACTGGAATATAAGGACTTCAAAGACAGTGGAAACATCTTAGTCTTCTCTATTTCACATCTTTAGGGCAGGGCTATTACAATTGCACGTGCTCAATGCAAACTTTTCAAGGACTCATATTACTCCCATAGACCTTTTCCTCATAGATGTTTTGAGCTATTTTACTTTGGGTTTTAGGAACCTTAAGGTATTTAGAATTAGATACTGTGGGATAGTTTAGATTTTTCTTCTGAATTTTTCTCTTATTATTTCACATATTTTTCTTATTTCACCAGTTATATATTATCTCACAAAATACAAAATTCATGCTTTTATTTGCTTATTTTGTACCCTTCTTTTAAATAATTCTACATTTTTAATATTATTACACACAAAATATCAAAGACATTCAAGTATCAAAAATTAGACACAGACTATTAAGCACTTGTAGCTCCAAAAATCAAGGGCTAAAATGGTAGAAATACAAATGTAAAGCTAAATTAGTTTTCTAAAAAACATGCTTTATGTGAGATAAAAGATCAACTTACACAACATCATTCACCTCTATTCTGGTATCTGGAGATGGATTAATTAGGATGTAGGAGAGGGTACTTTGATGATCATTCATTTCATCTAGAAGATAAATAAATGCCAAGTTAATTATACTACTTACAGAGGATTACTGGAATCATTGTAAAACAGCTTTAAGTTGAAACAAAGTAACTTTCAACAGGACTTTGCTATGGTTTTTTACACAGCCTGGTTGTATGAATAAGTTTGGCTATTTTTTAAATTACTGTCACCGAAACTATCTGCAAGGTATCTACTTTTTGCTCCAATCAATGAAAAAAAAAAAAATAAAACAACTATAGTGCGGCGCCTGTGGCTCAGCGAGTAGGGTGCCGACCCCATATACCGAGGGCTGCGGGTTCAAACCCGGCCCTGGCCGAACAGCATCAAAAATTAGCTGGGTGCTGTGGTGGGTGCCTGTAGTCCCAGCTACTTGGGAGGCTGAGGCAAGAGAATCACTTAAGCCCAAGAGCTAGAGTTTGCTGTGACCTGTGACTCCACAGCACTCTACCGAGGGTGATAGAGTGAGACTCTGTCTCCACAAAAAAAAAACTATAACCACAGGAATATTCTGCCCTCTAAGCTAACACACTGAAAAAGCATTTCTATTAAAATGGCTGGCAAAAGCAAAGAAAAGAAACGGCTGGACAAGATCTTTTCTTGATTTACTATGCCTTATTAATTACAATAAATAATTGTGGTGATAGATTGCTATGCAAGAAAAGAATATTCGCACATAAAATTCTTGAAAAATAATCAAATTACATTATGTTTGAATGTAATTTGAATGCCTACAGGATAGGCATGTGTCTGAAAACCTTGAAAACCTTCCTTGGTTGATTTAACTACATGATATGGCTGATTTAAGCCACCCTAATGCTTTTGCAGAAGGCAAAGAATCCTGTAGAACAAAACTTAACCAAAAGTTTTAAGAAAAGTCTACTACTGAATCATTTGTTTTTCTTCTAAAACAATATACATTTGTAAAATAAATGGCTGTGTCCTTTAAATTTTGCTAGTTCAGTCTAAAGGCATCCTGAGGCTATGGATTGGGAAGATGACTTGACATTATTCAGGGCCCTGAAAAAAACAGCAAACAGCTTTGAGGTGTCCATTTTTTATATTTCAAAGTTATCAGAAAATGTAAATAAAAAGCCATATGGATATATCCTTCAATAAAGATAATTCTATCTAAGGATGAAGTTTTTAACCTGTGAAAATCCTCTCAAAAAAATCCCTTTCTAAAGCCATAACACTTGTCTAGCCATTTCACCTATAGATAAGAGTGAATCTTGAAAGAAGAACTACATTTTGTAATTTCATACAAAATCAAAAATAATTATTGTGTCAACAGAGACACCAATTCTCAAGTAACTATTTTATTAAAATACATATATATATATATATATATATATATATATATATTTTTTTTTTTTGGAGAGACAAGAGTCTCACTTTATTGCCCTCAGTAGAGTCCTGTCACATCACAGCTCACAGCAACCTCCATCTCCTGGGCTTAGGCGATTCTCTTGCCTCAGCCTCCTGAGTAGCTGGGACTTATTAAATTATTTTTAAGGCCAGAATAGTTTACTCTGATAAAGAGTTTAGGGCGCTGGAATATGTATTATTTTCATAAAATGACATTGACAACTATGTTCATCTGACTAGAAAATTGTCACTTTGGTGTGAATGACAATGTATTCAGCTATGGTATTTCCAGTTGACATGAATGCCTATAAATGAAAATCCTAATCTTACAATGCAGATAAATTGCAAAGTAACTGAACTTGCCATGAGTTTTTCAGTGAAACTGTTATAATCAGAAGCTCATTAAATTAATATCCAAATAAAGGAATATATCCAGTTGCACATCTCAAGGGTAGATACAAGGAATTACACTGTGCCGTAGAATTAGTATCCAGAAATAAATAGAGAATATTTCATGAAATTTGAATTTTAGAGAAACAGTTCAATGATTCCAAATATTATAGGTGGCATACGGAATAAGTTCCAAATATTATAGGTCACATACTAAAAATATTTGTTGTTTTTGTGAAATTCAGGTTCCATTGGAAATTTGGTGTTTGTTTGCAAAACTGGCAATCATACATTGGGATAGATGGCTAAATCAACTGGTTGAAGCTTGAATTTCCAATGAATATAAAATGATGCTAATTCCAAATAAGGTATGATTCCAACTCAAAACATTCTCACTGGCAGGAGATTACCAGGATCATATATCTATATAAAAAACATATTTGATTCATGTGTGCTTTTTGAGAAATTTTCCCCAAGTGTGAATTTCTACAACTGCTGTGCAAAGAAACAGATATTGATAAGGCATTGTATACTGTAGACTAAATCATCATGTTCTGAAATGTAATAAGTCTACTTGAAAATCTTTATCTCATCTGCCAATGCATAACTCCATTTTTTGTATAAACAATGACGTTAAAAACTGTCGTACAGGAAAATCATTCAACAGATAGATTCACAGTCAATATTTATACTCAAACTCTCTCCTTGATTATTAAAAGAGTACTTTACTAATTTTTTTGTACTAGAATCAAGCCAAAATCTATTGGTGACCAGGTTACATGTTAAAAAATGTAAAAATTGTCTTAATAACAAAAACATTTCCAAAAATGGATGTAAGTATTGTTCCAATATTTTGTTCTGCTCAAATGATCTATTTTATTTAACATACTAAAGATTTTAGCTTTTCCATGGATTGCTGGCATTGGAGCAAACACTTTAAGAATGTGTTCAGTTTGCTGCTTTGCTTAACCTGGCCCTCAGGGGATGAAAGCTGAGACAAAGGGCTGGAACTCATAGACTGAGTAAAACCCATTTGCAGCCCGGGTCTGATCAGGGAAAATAGCCTTGACAGAAGTAAATTCTGCGAACTTGTTCTGTTCCAGCAACAACATCTATCAAGGATAGGGCTGGAACTGAGTGAATCGCCCGAGCCCCTGTTAAGTACCCAGGTTGTCAGGCCTCACCTCCCCCTGCCAAACAGTGACAGGGAGTAGCAGACTGTTTGTGGAGCCATAGACCTCCCTGTGGCCCAGGC
>CAUYON010082948.1:0-29797 GCA_963573935.1 Arctocebus calabarensis
GATTTAAACTTAACACATGAAATAATACCAATACTAGAAGAGAGCATAGCTGCTTGAAGAAATTGGCCTGGGAGAATTTTTTACGAGGAGGCAATTGAAGCAACACTAAAAATATATTACTGGGATCTGATCAAACTAAAAGCTTTTGCACAGCTAAGAGCACAGTAAGTAAAGCAGACAACCTTCAGAATGAGAGAAGATTTTTGCAGGTAATGCTTCTGACAAAGGTCTGATAACTATAATTCACAGAGAACTCAAACTAATCAATAAGAAAAGAGCAAATAATCCCATTTCTGTGTGTGCAAGAGACTTGAATAGAAACTTTTCTGAAGAAGACATATCTCTTATTTTAAAATATCTCCCACAAAGAGGTGGATCTTCTACATCTCTCTCTTCTTCTTTTCTCAAATACCCCAAACTTCCCTTTCTACCTTTGGTTTTATTGATCATATATATATTTTTCTCCATTGTCATTATTCTGTCTCCTAATGAGCTGTCGACTCCATTTACGTAAAAACATCCAGGAATCTCTTGGCAAGGTCAAATCTTCCTTAGCTAAAATGGGAGGAAATTGAGCTGTGAAAACTCAAGCTTTAATAGTAATTGAGTCCTGGCCCAATAAGTTACAGTGGGGGCTCCATGGAAGTGGGCGAAAGAGATAAATCTATTTGACCTTTAGAATTTTCAACTACCAACTATGATCAAAGGATTTTTCTGGATTTTTTTTTTTTAGTTTAAATTTGAATAGAAATGAAAACTCCTCGCAGCTTTTAATATTCATTCCTTACCCAAATATTCTTTTGCTTTTTCTCTGTGGCTCTTTATAATTTTCTCACTGTCAGCTCATGGAAGAGAGAAGAGCACTCAAGGAGAAGATTCTAACACTGAGCTGCAGGAAGGCTGAGAAACAAAGGGAACTACCATCTTCCAGAAGGTCCTGAAAGTGAAACAGAACAGAAATCCTCTAATTAGCAAGAGCAGAATCAAGGCAAACAGACAGCCTTCTGTTTACCTCAGGACTAGGAAGGAGACCAGCTGGCTTTCTCTCAAAGATAGCAAATGCTATTTATTGCCGTGTGAAAGACACTTGCCAGATTACATGTATTTGGAAAAAAAATAAAGTTTGCATGGGTGTTTTTTAAATCCCTGAAGAAAATGAGTTTGGTATATAAAGATACTCTGGAAGACAAGTTAATTCTGCAGGATGCCTTTCCTTCCTTATCTACAAAGTGAAAATTATACTATTGAGCCTACAAAGCCTCTCAAATTTGCTGTTCACAGAAGATGATTTTTTGGGGAAAGTATCAGAAGAAATAAGCTATTGATTTCCACTCACAGTTATACAAATATAAAATATAGTTCTCTACACTATTATTACACTTATTAACACTATTATTACTAGGTCAATTTACAACCCTGACTCTTTGGAAATAAAATTAATGGAAGAGTTTGACTATTGGGAGTCTATGGGACATGTGGAGCAATTTAGAAAATAACTGAATATTAAGCAATCATTTAAAAAATCATTTGGATTCAGATGCAATATCAACTTTGATGTTTCCAGGCTGTCGTGTGCACTTAAGTGAATTATTATAGTGCTTTTTTTAGTGTATGTATGTGATGAAAGAACAAACTTCTATGAAAGATTAAAAACTAACAAGATGTACATAATATGGAAAAAACTGCAGAACACTTTAACTAATGCAAATTATAGCAAGATGCAAGCTGAGAAATTTCCAAAATAATAAGGCATTTTTAAACTTAAAACCAATTTTTTCTATTGAATTAGAATGCAAAGAAAATCATTTTCATCAAAATAAAACATTTACGGGATGCCAAAAAATGTTTTTTAAAAGAAGGAAATTCACTGTGTAAGCCAACAAGTGTTAGTATTGGTCAATATCACCAATAACTTTTCTATGCCATGTTTGGTTAATTGGCAGAGACGTTAGTAATACTTAAGTAATGCATTTTCTGGAGTAAGAGGTTCTCCTGACATTTATGGTGGAAAAATTCTTTCTAGTGCTTTGGAGATGTGTAGTAATCCTTTTTTGAGGAAAACAAACATCAGGTAGTTCTTGTCATTATGACGAACAAATTGCCAACATCCTTGCAGATTTCCAGTAGCCCTCTGGCTGCAGGTAAATCGTACTCCACCTTTCCTGGGAGCAACTTCATCTTACCCATCAGGAATCAGAGCCCCACGGAAGTTAAGCGATTCTCCAAAAGCTACAGAATGGCAGACTTGGGAAGGACATTTTTTTATTGGTACTTTTCCACTACCTCATGCTGCTTCTTGTAAAGTGCAACTGGAGCAACTCTGGAAAATGACACAACAAATTTCAAACAGAGATTACCTACCTACAGTGAGAATGAGGAGGCAATAGTGAAAGGAATTTATTCTTATAAATTCTCTGACAATTCACTCATAAGTACACATTAGATTTGCAATTTTGAAAGCAATAAAATTTCATTTGGTGTCCTTCCTTGCTATTCTTAAAATACTTTATAGAAGAATACTGTGTGGAGTATTTCTTTCCATTTTTATCCATTGAAAGAAATGATACCAAATTCTTTTCTGGTGGTGTTACTCTTCTGCATGATTTTAACTCACACACTTTCTGTTCCTTTTAAATATTAAGAATTGGGCACGCCTGTAATCCAGGGAGGCTGAGGCAGGTGGATTGCTGAACTTAGGACTTTGAGACCAGCCTGAGTAAGAGTGAGTTGACAGGTACCTAAAGTCCCAGCTTCTCAGAGCCTAAGCCAAGAGGATCACTTAATCCCAAGAGTTTGAGGTTGCCATGAACTAGTCATGATGCCATGGCACTCTACCCAGGGCAACAAAGTGAGCTTGTTTTGAAAAAATAAATAGAATTCCAAATAGAATTTTTCTTCCATTTGATCTCATTCTTACTGCTGTTTTCCTATCTTTATTCCATTTTCTATATGATATTGATGAAGTATGTCCACATTTTCATATGTTGGCTCAGACACTAAAAAATAGCAGAATAAATGGGTTGGATCACTGAAAAATGCAAAGGACAAAATACATTTTTCTAAGTATACCATTTTACAAATGTAATTTTTCAGTAGGCCAAAAGGCACAGTGGATTAAATCATTTCCAATACGAACAAATGAAATATCTCTTTTGAAAATCAATAGTATCATTTACCAAGGAACATAAAACCACTAGTCGGTTGTACCAAATGAGGACCTCCCTCGTTAGTGGTGCATGGAGTACATTCTTTAGAGCAGTATTCATTTTTGCACATATTTTCTTCACCAAAGTCTTTCATCACTATGTAAATTCAGAAGGCAATTTAGCTGAAACAAAAAGAGACTCCATGTACTATCAAGTCACCTCCTCCCAAATCAGGCCAAGTTTCCTCTTCCTTTTCCCCTTGTGTCCGCATTTGCTGAGACTTAGCATCCCCCTTTGAATTCCTTGTTGTCATGGGAACATGTGTTCCTGGTTGACCTTTTGTTTTTCAAGGGGAAAGATAAACACACCACCCACTGTGTGGGCCCAACTAGATCTATTCCCAGAGCGTTGCACCTTCCCAGCTGCAGAGCCCAGCCGTGCTCAGGAGAACAGCTCTCTGCCCGCCCAGTTGGCAGTGACAGGCGGAGAATGGACAGCAGCTGTCCTACGTCTGGGGCTTCACAAACTCTTTCCTATTAGGCCACATCCTGTCTGTCTATTAGGAGTGAATGAATGTTGCAGGTCAAACAAAGAGCAGTCTTATGTAATATAACCCCTAGGATTAATCTTTGGAAAATAACAGCAGGCAGGCCAGCTGAGGTGAGGGTAAGGAATAAAATATCTTCAATTGGACATAATGAAAGTATTACACATTTGTAGATTAGAATGCATGAAGGGAGAAAAACCCCTTCGTCTGTAAATCCTGGAGACTGTCAATGAAGTTTAGATTCGGGAAATACTTTGGGTATTGAGACGAGAATCTGGACCCCAATGATGGCAGCATGACCTCTGACATGTCCTGAATCTCTGGGTGGTGTTTCCTGGGGAGCTAGCCCTGAGCAGGTGCTGTGGGTTGCCTTTTGAAATTCATAGCCTCCTGACTCTATGAAGGAACCCTGCTTGGGTAGTTATCACTGTACTTGACATCTTGATTTAAATGTTCCGGAAACATCTTTGGGCTTAACACATAATTCTTGATTTCTTCCACAAACCTTTTTTATTCTCCCTACCTTTTCCTATTTTAGTAAATGGAAGTTGAGTACAAACAGTGCTTTAGGCCAAAATTCTTGTGGTCATTTGAGAGCCTTCCTCTTACTTTGGTGAAGCCCCACCTCATTTGCCACATAGAAACTGCCAGACAGTTCATTAAGCCTACCTCCACAGTACTTCTGGAATAGACTTTCTTCTCAGTTTCCAAGGACCTTCCCAATTCAAACCACCATTGCCTCTCACTGTGCCTGAGAGGGCAGCCTCTAGAGAATCTCCCTGCTACCCTGAGTTCTGTGATTTCACCTTCCATCATTCTCCAGCAGCCACTGAGGGGTTCTTTTATGAAGCCAAGGAGGCAATGTCATTTTCCAATACAACCCTTCAGACTCTTCCAAATAATCTTAGAATTAAACTCAATCTCCTTATCATGACTTAAAATGCTATGCCTGGCCTAACCACTCCTGCTCACATATACAGCTACCTACCCTGACTCAGTGCACTCATTTTTCTTCTCTCAAACATGCCAGACTGAGCTGCACATGTGCAAACTTCTGCTTGCCCTATTCTTTTGCTAGAACTTCCACATGACATGCAACTTACATTCATTCAGCACTTTGTTTTCACGAGCACTTCATTGGAAAGACTTTCTCTGGCAACCTTCCTTATAATGAAGATAAAATTAATTACCTAAAACACTTAAAAAAAAGAAGAAAGAAAGAAAACCTCCTCCCAGCTATTATTGCATCACCCAGCTCATTTCCCCTGTAACAGCTACTACAGTCTAAGGTTACCTTATTCATTTCTGTTTATTTGTTGTATTACCCACATAAGGACCTTGACTGGGCCTGAAACATTGTTTGGCAACATAACAGGAGTTTAAAAATACATGAATAAATGAACAAGCACATTTTTAAAAAATGGATATTCTTCTAGTGGCACCAGAACACTAATTGCTCCCATCCCTGTCATTGAGGATGCCTGGGCACACTTTTATTTTCTACTCTTATATTTCAGTATTATTTCTAAAAGTGAAGAGAAGCATGACTTAGACATTATGCAAGGGGAAAAAATGGGTTAATCTATAGCTGTGGTTCACGGGTGGTGGTCTAGGACCCTGGATCACCACTCCCCAAGGGATCCTTCCCAAGAAAGTACTTTCATATATTGCTTTAAAGGAGATTGATGAGTGTCTTACCCTCTCCGGTTTGGCACAGAAGAGCAAATAAACTTTGACTCCACATGCTTCAGAGCATACGTGTATAGATTAGCATAACACACTCTGAAGCTTCTTTCTCTTAGAAAATACACACATATCATCCAAACAGAGCACACCCTTTGATGCATCCAATTATCTCCTGGGTGGTCTGGCACTAGATTTGTCACATTGATAGTTCTGTGTATTGTTCCTATGCCCCAAACTCAAGGAAATCAAAAGTTCAGTCATGATATTATTACATTATTAGCCCTAAAAATGTCTACTTCAATTATAATTATCACTGGTATTTTATTATAAATATGAGAAAAATATATTTGTGCCTATTTTTAATTCTTTTTCTATATCCAGTAACAGCAAACTTTCCGTAGTTGTATCTTGGTCTTTAACAATAAACTAAATAACATCATAGTTTTCTCCTTTAACTTTAGAATAGTCTTTACCTTAATCAAATTAGTTTTTTTAATCTAAAAATATCTCCAGCCCCAAAATTATAACCCAACTTTGTAACACATTTTGTTTGCTTCTTAATTTTAAAGAATCTCAATGAATATTTTATGTATGTAGTTTAGTTGTCCATCCTCTCCTCTTTACATCATATATTGTTTACATGACTCCAAGAGTTTTTTGATCCATCCCATTAAGAAACTGAGCAAATGAATTCGGGAGGGACTGTCTTCTGGAAGCTAAGCACTGACATCAGTGCCTGGTCCATTCTTTAAAGCAACTTTGAAACTCTTTTACTGGAATAGCCATCAGAGATGTCATCATATGAGGTATTACAATTAAGTTTGCAAACTCATCCTAGAAAAACTGCTACAGACCTTGTTGCTGAGGACCGAGGAGAGTATTTTGAAGAAGCATTTTTTTCTAGGACGAGTTTGCGGACTTAATTGTTCAACCTCTTATGTCAGGGTGATTCCTTCATCACATCTTTTCCTAAGTCAATTTCTCATTCATCCTATGGACTTCCACTTTTGCATAATCCAGTGATTTATGAACTTTGATTCTCTAAATTCTTAGAAGTTCCAAGATGAATTGTCAAAGCAAATGTATGACGAAGAGGGGACTGAGAGGGCAAGGCTCTGAGCTCCTGCATCTCTCCTTCCACCAGAGAAGATTCTCTTGTTGTGTTTTAAATGTTGGATTCTAATAGTATTTACTTTGAAGAGATTATTTCCAGTCTAAAAATCGTCATTGACAACCCCATGACTTGTGTAGTTCTGATTAACATGAGACAAGGACCAGATCTAGGCAAGCTCAGCACACCTTGTACTCCTGAAGGAACTGGGTCTACGAAGAACCAAATATTTACACTTTCCAGAGGTCCTGGAATATGACTGTCAGAACTCAGGCTTTTCAGAGAAGCTCACTGCTACCTGTACTGTGCTGGGGAGCTCTCTTTTTCTAAAAATTCATATATCATTGTCTTTAAAGTAGACCACATTCCTTAGCATTTCATCATAGTTGAGTGAAACAGTAATGGCATTTATGCTCTTACACTTTTTACTTCCTATTCTCTGTTATTGGCTATATTGTCCCTTAAGTCTAGCATCCCCCAGGTATTGCCCTATCAAAAATCAGTAGACAATCAATAAGTTAGAGTTTTGGATTCATTGGAAAGGTAGACAACTATTCAAGATTCTTTTTTTTATTAAGTCATATACACATAGATCTTGAATACATTTGTGCATATGTGGGGTACAATGTGCTGATTTTGTTATATAATCTGATGTAGTTACATCAAACCGATCAAGATAGCTTCCATCTCATTTACTTGATTATTGTGTTAAGACATTTATGTTCGATTACTCAAGATTCTTAATGTTAGACATCATGAATCAAACCAAGCTAGTGTTAGCAGAAACTAAATTTATTATAGCACATTTAGAATTGGTGTTTAGAGATCAGACCATTGGGAACAATCAATCTCTAAAGTGATGTCAGAAAGCTTTTCTCATATAAATCTCTCTGCAGCCACCACTGAGCACAGATGCTGCTCAGATAGGATGGAAACCATTATGCTGGGGTTTGGGGGGTTTGGGTGGGCTGGTAGAATTTCCACCCTTGTCTCTTTTGCTGCTTGATGCAGTTTTGCTGATTACTCTACTCTTACCAGAATGAATTTTCCACCAGTTCTGTTACTTTGCATTAAGTGCCTTTGAGTCAAAGTGTTAGAATCTGTGAGACTGCATCTTATTAACAGAACCTGTGTTCTAGGTGCAAGGGGGAACTAGAGAAAAGAGTTTTTCTTTCTAGAGAAGTGAGTCTGTTGTGCACCCATCAGGATTCACCAGGTGAAGAAGTGACAAATAACAGAAAGGGGCTTTAGTGGCTAGGAGTACAGATAAAAGTCATCAGAGCGTCATTGTTAATTCCATGTTTTAAACTTCATTTATTCAATTATCCAAATCTTCAGTTTATTAAATGCAAGGAAAATACATGTCTTTAATTTCTATTCACCTTTATATGTATGTTTTAATTATGTTTAGTCCTGTCAAAATTCTACCAAAAGCCAACTGGAATTTATTCCCAAAGGCAATGCTTTTGTTATACAAAACAAACATGTTTACACATAACTTGTAATGCTACAAGCATCACATTTCCTTTACAGCAAATCTCTTTCCTAAACTTATTCTCTGGCTCAGACTCTAAATTGGTCTGCTACTTTTCATATGTAACTATTGCTATACCCTGATACATTTTTACCAGGACACAGCTGAGCATTCTTCTACTGTTTCATTACTGAAGATGAGGTACAGAGACCTGGATTCTTTATCAGTCATGCAGGAGACATCCTAATCCTTTTTCACAGTCCCCCAAACAAATCCATGTTCTTCCATAATCTGAAGTTTACATAAAAGCTTCTTTGGAAGCTTACATAAAACATTCTCTGAGCCTCAAACATGGTTCTTAGTTCAAATCTCTGACAAATCAAGATCTCTGCATACTCGCTTACAGAGCAGTTTCTTTTTATTTCTTTACTAAGTGGAGTGGATTTATATAACTTATAATTTTTTTATTTCTTCTTGTAAAGAAACTTGGAACCCATTGGAATTGAGTTTATTTCAACAAATTTATTGTTAAGATGAAATATGAATTGAACAGAAATAGGTGCCAAGAATAAAAATAAGACAAAGTCCCTGTCTTGAAGAAAGTCATAGGATAACAGGGAAGAAAGACAGTGAAAAAAATTGCAATGTTCTGTGCAAAGTACAAGGTTAGAATCAGGTTTAAGATATAATGATGGTGCAGTGGGGGAAAAGAAATCACAGATCACATATCTTTGATGAGTGTAGCTGGATTTTGAAAGATGCATATGAGTTTTCTAAGGTCAAAAAGAAAAAGAAAGGTCGATTTCCCAGAGGGAAAAGTATGCACAAAAGTTCAAAAGTTTGAAACAGTCTTAAATATTTGGAGAATTTTAAGCAATTCCCTTAACAGACTAGATATGACAGGATAGCTATGTAGGGACCAAAGCATGCTGGTTCTTACAGCTAGAGATTTTTAGCAATAATTTAGTTTCCCACCACCTGCAGGTGATAGGGAGCTGTTGGGGAATTTGGAATGAGAAAATGACATGATCAGACTTATGTTTTACATTTATTAGAGTGATCTGTTTGGGCAGCATGTGAAGAAAAAGATGAAGAAAGGTAAGGCTGGAAGTAAGAAGACCAGTAGAACAGGAAGCTGGTACAGTGCAAGAGATGATAAGAACTTAGTAACTGAATGTAGGTACTGAGGAATAGATGCTGATCTGGAACCCAAGTTCCTTGTGTGTCTCTAACCAAGACAGAAAGTGAGAGACCAAAGCTCACTGTTGAGTGGAGAAAACATACCTTTCAGTGAGATATTGTATTGCTGGTATCTAGTAGGCCTATTGGTTCTATGGATCAGGCACTTTGCAGGGAAGTCTGCAGTAGAAATGCAAAATTGAGAGTTATTAGCATGTAGGTTTTGTGGACTCAAGTTTCCTAAGGGTGAAGCATAGACTGGTAAGGGGTGTGAACACAGAAACATACACATCAAACAGTGAAAACAATTCCAGCAAATAAATGAAAGAAAATATTATGGAAACCAGGGGCATATAAGGAATATTTTTAAAAACCAAGTGTCCTGATAGGTCAAGTTCTTAGATTTAGCCATCAGATCACTTATTTTCCTCTACCAATTCTATTTCAGTCATATTGTAAGAGTAGAAGAAGATAATAGCTTTTGACTTTCGAAATGCCATCTAGAAAGAAAAACAGTATACTGAAAAAAATTCTTGAAGGTGAAAATTAAGCATATATATGTGAATAAATATGCATAATTAAGTACATATATGTGAATACACATATGGACAGACATACACATATATATAGACACACACACTGAAAAAACTATTATGTGTAAAAACGTTTGAAAGAAATTGGATAAACCAAGATCTAGAAATAAGGTTTACACATAAGGACTTAACCTCAAGACAGACATGGGGAATCTTCTCTCTAGAGATGTGAAAGATGGGAAACAGGATTTTTGTGCCTGGTGGCACTACTACAGTTGATATTGTAGAATATTAAGTGTTTTCTTTTTTCTTCTTTTTGAGACAGAGTCTCACTCTGTCACCCTGGGTAGAGTCCACAGCATCATAGCTCACAGCAACCTCAAACTCTTGGGCTCGAGTGATCTTCTTGCCTCAGTCTCCCACATAGTCGGGACTTCAGGTGCCCACCACAATGCTGCTTATTTGAATGTTGAGTCCTTTGGTCTCTAATGATCTCATATTTCTATGTTAGGTGAAATAATTTGCTCAGAGTGGATGTTTGAACTGAGTGGGAGTTTGAGGAGGCAGCAATTTGGAACAACATCTAATGGAAGAGTCAAAAAAGAAGTGTATCAGAAGGAAGCAGAGAAAGTATTTTTCTAAATTCGTTATAATATTTTTTATCTTTACTGCTTATGTCATTTTTTCCATCTTGACATATTACACAAGTGTAATTAAATAAATAGTCTCTTGTTTGTTTCTTTCTTAATTTTATTCTTTTTACATTTTCCTCTCTCCCACATTGCCCACACTTTTATAATTTCCTGTTTTCCCTCTTCTTCAAAATTCTCTAGCAGTTGACATTGACCAAGATTGTGAGAGAGGTTAAAGGAAGAATATTCAGGACTGAGAACAACCAGATAACAGCTGTACACTTCCTGTTTTGTTCTTACAACATTTTTTATTTCTATCACATCTGCATGGCTAATGCCTGCATTCATCATCCAGTACTCTGCTTTTCATTTCTTTTTATCTGGAATTTTAAAATGCTGTTCTAAAATGAATAGTAGTCCAACCTGCACTTCAACCTCTTTTTTCTCATGATGGATTTTTATCAGCTTAAAATAAAAACTTGAACGAGTTAGCCACTCATACCTCTGAGTACCCAAGCTGGCTTTGGTTAGAGTAGAAACCTGGCTTACAAAATTCCACACCTCACTTCCTAATTCAGTCTCATGTACCAAAAGACTTTTGCCACCACCATCCCCCAATAATATGAACTTCAAACTGATTAAAATAGTCAGAACAAATCTCTCCTGTCGAGAAACTGGTCTTTATTTAGCTTAGACTTGGGTTGTTGGGTTATTGGGAGATCATGGAGATTATGTGAATTATAAAATTATATGGATTGGTTCATTCCATTTAGGATCTAGGTATGTCTGAGTAGAGGCCAATTCCACCTCAACCAAATTGACCTATACAACAATGGGATAAACTGGGTACTTGGGAATCAATTAAGATGCCTACTAGCCAGGTGTGGTGCCTGTAATCCTAGCACTCTTGGGTGGATTGCTTGAGTTCAGGAGCTCAAAAACAGCCTGAGCAAGAGTAAGACTCCATCTCTACTAAAAATAACAAAAACTAGAGGGGCATAGTTGTGGGCAGCTGTAGTCCCAGCTACTCAGTGGCTGAGGCAAGAGGATCACTTGAGCCCATGGGTTTGAGGATGCTGTGAGCAATGATGATGTCACACACTCTAGCCTGGGGCAACAAAGTGAGCCTCTGTCTTTAAAAAACATAAAAGTGCCTACCATAGCACTTCAAGGAATAATCTCCTGTGGATGGCCTGGTTCACGGGAATATAGGCTACATGATCACATACATGACAATTATCATGGCACTGCACAAAGTATATAATAGATGTTATATTGTGTAAATAATGCATAGCTTAAAGTCAATTACTACATTTTTGGTCTTCCTCCACCAGTCTGAATTGCACGTGAAAGGCGATAGTGTATTTATTTCTATATCCCTAGGAATGAGTAGAATGACTGTTTATGAAACGAAACACTGGTATCTGCCAGGTCAGGATAGGACATTCTTTTGTTTCCTTTCCTCATCTCCCCATGGAGATGTAGCTCGACCTCCAACTAACTTTAAAGAAGTTGCATTTGTGATCTAGCATGTGGTCTTGTGCAATTCACTTAATGTCTTTAATGATAAATGAAAATGATGATAGTAATAATTGCTTTAACTCACTGGCATGTTTTGAAGACTAAACCCCTTCTCTTTTTCCTTGTTGTTTCTGGTCGAATTTTTTTTTTTTTTTTGATGTTTGGTTTGTTAGAGAGCAAAGCAGCCATGTTTTAAAAGCTCGTTTATGCATCTTAAAAATTGCGTATGTGGGAATACATATAAGGAGAAATATGTGCATAACCTCATTGGGATTTACCAAACTTTTAAATTCAAGACATCCAAGTGTGAGAATGAGGCAAATGTTCTCACAACTTTCTGCATGATAGGCTCTGACTACGCTTTAATTGCAAGGAACAAAATTACAGGACCCTCACTTATAACTGTATAGGCCGTGTTCTGCCCACCATACAGAATTTCAATTACATCTTAGTCCTGCAAATGGTGCTTCATGCAGCTGGCCAGTACCATATGTGATAGCCAACAAGTAAATATCCACACTCTTTTAATTAATTTATTTAAAAGTCTTTGTCTCAATCTTTATAGAGAGTCTAGAACCCATATGCTGTTTTAAGAAAATGAATAATAATCATATAAGTGAGAGCTTAATACTTTGTAAAAGAAGGCAAACTAATATAATAAATAGAATATGATTTTATACTTTTAAATTACAAGTATCTTTAAAAATAGTTACTAAAATGTATATTCTCTGCCAGTGATAAATTTGGCAAATATTGGAACCTCCTAGTCTTGTCTCTGTACTCTTTTCTATCATTTTTTTTTATATGTAAGCTCAAGAATCTGGCAAAGGGTCTATCCCAAAATGGGCTCTTATTTTTTTTTTTTTGCATGAATAAATGAATCCTAAGGTAAATAATATATGAGTAAATAACATGAGTTATTACCCCATTTTTGCCAGGATGGTTATGCTTTTGCTGTGTATGCTTTCCTTTTCTTTTTGTTTAAAAAGAGAACTATGGCTATTTACATGGGTGTCTATACATTAAAGTAAGGAAAATATCCAGAATATTCATGGAATATTCATGGAATATTGGACATTGGTTCTGAGTGGATATGATACTAGGAAACCTGAAGCCTCATGTGTCTCCTGAACTCATTACAAGGATGACATGCAGGGTCCAGGTAATAAAGACTGGGATCCTAATAAACTTAGCTTTCAACAGGACTACTGAGTTTATTTTCCTGGTAGGAATTGCCATGCTTGACAATTGGGATAACCCAACATGCTCAGGGTAATCCTCAGGCCCTTGGAATAACAGCTATGATAGTAAGAAAGTCCATATGGAAGTCTATGACTTCTCCTCCCCTCTCACCAAGTTATGAAATGAAATATATATGTTTACTAATAAATATATTTTATCATATGTATTTGTGTATATTTCATTTCAGAGTAGAGAAGAAGATCGTGCCATCCTTGATGATCTAAAATGTACAATAATGATGATCCTCATCATAATATTCATTTAATATACTATTTTTGTCCCTCCCCCAAACAAAGACACAAACAAACTGGGAGGTCCCAAAGAATGACTGCCGTTTCCTAAAGGCTCAACAAAGTAATTGCCCTGATTAGTGTTGCTATTCTGGGAATGTAATCTTTGCAAAAGCCAGTAAATAGAGGGTCAGGCACATAATATGTGGTCATTTATTTGGTAAATGCATTCTTTTCTAGGCCAATTAATAAAGGAGATTAATGGAAATTAATGGAGAGCAAATAATATTTATTTACAGTGTGCCCACTAATTTGTTAATTCTTTCAACTTCTGTCACAATGTAGTTCAGATAAACAGGGTCCATTGGGGACATCTCACAAAACATCACATTGACCTACTAAATGATGACATCTTGCTGTTCAGTCAGAATGGGCAAAAGTTTACAAAGACTCTGGGTGCTTGATAAGACACAGGTACACCAGAAGGACGGAAATAAACCCTCTGAAGAGTCAAAGAAATGATAGTTCAGCCAAATTTTAAAAGAATCAGTTGTCAGGGGCAGGCTGATACAACACTTACAAAGTAAAAGATAATTTTTGTATTTTGTAGTTATAATCTCAGTACTACAAAAAAGATAATTTTTGGCAAATTTGGCAAAGATAATTTTTTATAGTACAGAGTGAGAAACACAATGCTTAGAAAGGCTGTTGGGGACTGGAGGCAACAAATTTGACCTCCTGGTTTACGTCTCTGGCTGATATACCAGGTAACATAAAAGGACCTCAGGTCTGAGTTGAGCCATGGGAAGTAAAGACCGCACATCAGTTTTAGGCTACAGGGTAGACAGCACAGCCAGTGAAGTCATATGATCCATCCCAGAGAATGAGAAGAGTGAGTAGTTGAAGGAGATGAAGTGGCCTTATGAAAAGGCCCTATGGGAGAATCATAACACAGCCTCTGGGTTCTTTGTGGATGATGGTCATCCCATCAGTAGATAGTTTATACTCATTTTGGAAAGCAGCTCCCAAAATGCTGATAAAAAAATCTGCTGGCCCTGTCAGATATAGAACAATTGATCCCAGGGTACCAAGTAACTGTGTCTTTGAAACAGCTCCCTGTAAGCAGGGGTCTTCCTGACTTGCCAAGCCCAATGTCAGAAGAGTTCAGCAGCCATCCACTGTCAGAAGAAAACAGAATTGAGCCCAAGCAGGATCAGAGGCCCTGAGTAACCTGCCTGGTCAGATGGACCCAGTCTCCATGCCAGCACCAGAGGGGCACCAATGGCCTTCTTCCATTGTCCATTTTTCCTGTACTCTGTACTTCCATTTTCCATTTTCCAGTGTACAATCAGATAAAAGAAGAGAAAAAAGCCTTTGTTTTATATAGGGTTCAGCATGGTATATGGGTGCAGGCTAAAAATTCCTGAGGGCTGCATTCTAGACACACCAGAAGGAATTAACTGGAAGATCAGAGATGTCAGGAATGGAGGCATGTGAGTGGACAAGTGAGAATGTGCATAAAATGTGAAGATTTTGTGTCATCATATAATAGTATCTATCAGACAGTGTCCTCTCTAGAGGATATAGAAGGCACAGAATAACTAAATAGAAAAAATAGTTCGTCAAGTCTCTGTCTTCAGCTACCCTAGAACTACCTGGGGCCCATGAAAAGACTAGTCATGATGGAAAAGACAGAAACTGTAGAACCAGGCCAATGGACTACCATTTACTGGGACAAAAGATAATTCTGATTGCCTGATCTTCCAGCCAGCACCCAATGCTGAGACTATTCCTCAAAAAGGCTAACAGACCAATGGTAGGTTGTCACCCTTTGTAGTTGCTCTTTATTCCATATCAGAGGAGTGAAACAATTACATGTATATGCACATTGGTAGCAGCCCTGAGATTACTGAAGTAAGAGATGCTGTGGTTTGAGAGACCCAGAAGCACTGTGGAGGAAATGCTCCCCAGAGGTGTGTGGAGAAGATTTTCATAAAATGAGGGGTGTTCTGAGGCAATTCTATAGGCTATAGACCTACTAGGAGGAGTATAGTGAGTTGATACCGTTAGTTGCTGAATATCTGATTAGTCACAAAGATCTGTCTGGACTATGTCAATGATAAAAGCACAGCAAGTACCTAGTCATTTTTTTTTCCACACAGAATTCCATTAATGGAAAATCTGGTTTAGGGGCTCCCCATCAGCATGGCTGAGACCTTCTTGGATATGCAGGATAGTCTAAATTCTTTCTATTTTCACAAGGTGCAGTGGCTAAGCTGTAATCCTAGCAGTCTGGGAGGCTGAGGTGGGTGGATCATTTGAGCACAGGAGTTAGAAACCAGCCTGAACAAGAACAAGACCCCTTTCTCTACTAAAAACAGAAAAACCATCCTGGCGTGGTGGTGCCTATAGTCTTGGCTACTTTGGAGGTTGAGGCAAGAGAATCACTTGAGCCGAGAGTTTATGGTTGATGAGCTATGATGCCATGGCACTCTACCTAGGGTGACAGAGAGAGACTATCTAAAAAAAATAAAAAATAATAAATAAACTCGTCCTATTCTCTTTTTTTCTAGGTATGAGGCCTATTTAACTTCCCTAGCTCTATTCTTTGTGCCCTTTAATATTCACATGTGTTTCTCTCAAAAATTCTCCATGTTTCTAATTCTGTCTTGGCATCTTCAACCTGGAGAATCTGTGCTAATCCACTGAGTGAGTGGAAATTGGAAAAATTTTGCAGAAATGTTAAAAACAATCAATTAAATTCAGGGAAATTAGAGACATTTAGTCCCACTTCATGACTTCTCCTGACTCCTTGATCTCTCTGAAAATATGGGATTGAATATCAAGGTGCATCCCACAGGCATGAATTCAAGCCCAATAAGTAAATAGACTTTTAGTTACACAACAGATCACTCAGTTTCTAGCCATTGTGTAGAAAATAATACCAGGTGAATTTAATTCTGAAATCTAGCGCTGGCTTTCTCTGGGTAAAAAAAAAAAATGATAAATAAAAGTCAGATTTAGGAAATTAAATTCTTGAGCAAAATCTTCCTTTTATTTCCCTTCCAACAAAACTCTTTGTGCAGTTTTGGACAATGCCTAAAATTGAAGATTTATATATTCATTAAAACTTGTTTCTAAACTTTAAAACCTTCTAGCTTATAATATGAATATATTTTGATCTCTAGACTCAGTATTAATTAAATGTTCTTATCTTTCAAATAATTTATTGAAATGGATAGCAGAAGCCAAAGGCAAGAATATGATTTATATCTACTTTGAGTTATTAATAAAAAGGTTTAAGACCTAGTTTAGGAAATTAATATATCTTTTTAAATTATTGATCATTCCAATTATTTATAATGCTAGCATATGGAGAATATATTTCTAATGCAACATTAAAGAGTTAATCCTGATATTTAAAATATGATTCCTTTTTATTTTTACACATGTAGTCCTTCATGATCAGGAATTTCAGCTTGTTATTCTGAATTTATTAAGAATCTTAATCTTAAGGAGAGGGGGAACTGATTAGTTTCCTAGTGACAGATAGACAATTTGCTACTTCATTATTACTCCCTTCACAAGGAAGGAAGGTTTAGCCTTTCTTACCTTTCAACTGAATTTTATAGCATTCTAGCTATTTGGTGACCTTCCTTAATGCTATTCAATATACAACTTCTGACTGATCAATCCTGTCTTAGCTCCACCCCTACCCTAGGTCATGTAGGCTGTCTTTTAGTAAAACTGAATGACTTGCTATTCCTGTACCAGAGCCCCTGGTCCTTAGACATGGAAGCCCTTCTTTACTTTAGTCTTTAGATATCTTTTCCCTTCATCCAGGTCTTGCTTCAAAGAACAACGTAGCAAGAAAAGGAAAATGCAACTGTCCCTAGGGGTTTTAGGTGTTAATCCCAGTGCCACTACTAAAAAGTTATGTAGATTTTGGCAAGTTTTCACTCTCCCTGACTCAATGCTCTCATCCAATAATGAGAAGGCAAACAAGATCAGTGGTTATCACAATGTGGTCCTTGAACTCAAAGCATCTGCATCACTTGGGAACTTGTTAAAAATATAGATTCTCAGAGCCCAGCCCATTTACGGAATAAGAAATTCTAGAGATGTGACTCTGTGTTTTAACAAGCCCTCTAAGTGATTCTGATTTTTACTAAAGTTCAAAAACTTTATAATATATAAAAATATATAAAACTTTATAATATATAAAGTTTTAAGGGCATATATAGTTTCCAGTCCCTCCTGTATCTCAAATGTTTTTATTCTATAATGTCTTCCTCTGAGGTGCTTTCATGGTATTTTATACTTCTCTTACTTTATGCATCCCATACTGCATGTTAGAATTACTTTTCACATGTCTCTTCCACTACTTACTAGATGTTCCCTTGAAGATTAGGATTTCATCTTATTTATCTTCACATCTTAGACAGTGTCTAGTCCGGAGCCCTGTTAGACGCTTAGTACATCTTCACTAAAGTACATTCTCATTAATTTTAATCTTCATTGGAAACCAAAAAAATAGACAATATGAAAAATAATTAATTAAAATTAATTGAGCTAGTAGCAGAGTATAAGTGAGGAAAATAAGGAGAGGATTCAGACACAAACCTTAGGGAGTAGCAAGGCATTACCGCCAAAGTGGAGTTACTAAGCTTAACCTTACATAGTAGGCTAACAGCCTAGAGAATTCAAAACTGATTAATTACAAACACCATTACCCTTCAGGGTCTTCAGCTGAGAAAGATTAAACTTGGAGAAGGATCTATTTACATCCTGATAATGTACAAAATAAAAGAACAAAGATATAAGTTGCAAGTATAATACAAGCTGTCCCTGGATGTAAAGTGTATGTAATTCCTGTGAAAGAAAAATCTAGAGAAGACACTATTACTCAGGCTTCTCAAGATGGGATTCTAAGGAAAAGAATCACATTAGTGTATGTAAAGAGCAGAAAATACTGACGGTGAGAAAAATAACTGTTTTGTTTAGATAACTCAAGAGGTAGAAATAGTAACACATCATCAAGGCAGCTAATTTGAAATGGCCCGATGAGGGATGTGGCATAGGTAGAAAAGGCTGTTCTATTTATGAATTGGAGTAAATGCTGTATTAGGTGGATTAGTGCTTAGACTCAGACCACGTGAAGACAGCACAGCCAATGTTCTTACCTGAAATCTCTGTCTCCCTTGGTGACTTTTGGGAGGGATGCCCCTTCTCCCTTCATGGTTAATGATCGTAGGGAGGAATAGGAATGATTTTTAAAGGAAGTAATGTTATAAGAATAAAACATTCTCTTTCTCTTCAATAATGTGTATCCTCCTGCTCTTCCCAACAACTTTGAAGCCTGTCTTGAAGACTGTAGGACATCATTCCTCTTCTCTTCACCTCCCTGGTGTGGGTTCAGCTCTGCCTCTCCTGACATCCTCGGAAGGGCTGTGTGCTCCCTGCTGCCCACACCTTAATTCAGATGAAAGCTGTTAGGAATCACCATTCAGGCCAAGGCACTTCAGCTCACCAGGAAGAGCAGTGAGCCTCTCTGGTTGTGTTCCATCCTATTACAGAGGCAATGAATCCTATACACTGGATACCCAGCAAGAAATTATAGTAAGTTTTGAACAATTTTGATCACTCATGTTTCCTATCTTTCAGCGAGGCCTATATGAGCCACTAGAACACTGAAGGGCCCATTAGAATAATTGGTGTTAGTGATGTCTCCTTAATTAAATTTGATACTTGACATAGGGCTTAATTTCCCTATCTTCAATGTTAAATAAATTCATCTCCTGGGAAAAGAGTGGCCTAAGAAATGTTTTTGAGATATGGTGAATGGAGAGATGAAAAATAATTATTTTATTTTAATGATCTTCTTGTTCCTTACACATTTATTTCTATCAATTAGCTCAATTTATTAATTCTTCGATTAAAAGAAACATATATTGAAAGTAAAATGTACTTTGATAACTTTCATAAAAAGGGATGTTGTAAATTTATACTAATTTCAATAACTTTCAGCAAAAGTTTTTCATTTTTTCATTAAAAACGATTTGTAGTTTACAAACAAAATCCATCAATTTTAAGTATATAATTCAGTGAGTTTTGGCAAATATAGTAGCAAACCTCATAATTCATGTAGTAAACCTCATAATCAATCAATCTGTAGAATATTTGCATAGCTTCAAAAAGTTCCCTTTTGCCCTTTTGTGATCAATCCCTGTCCTTGACCTCTGACCCCTAGGAACCATGGTCTTCATTCTGTCATATAGTTGTGTTTTTTGTAGGATTTTACACAAATAGAATAATACAGACCATATATGTGGTCTTTTCTATTGGGGATTTTTTATTTATCATAGTGTATTTGAGAGTCATCTGTGCTGTTGTATATATCAGTCATTCATTTACTTCTATTGCTAGGTAGTATTTTGTTGTATGGATACAAAACATTTTTTAATCTCTTTACTGTTTGGTTATCACAGGGATTGCTTCTAATTTGGGCTATTATGAATAAAAATGCTATAAACATTTAAATTCAAATCATTGTAAGGATGTGTATTTTCATAGTACTTGGGTAAACAGCTAAGGGTGGACTGTTAAAAACTGATAAATTGGACTTAACAAAACTGAGCTCTTCAGTCTTAAGAAAATCAAAAGGCTCATTGCAAACTGTTAAAAATTGATAAATTGGACTTAACAAAATTTAGCTCTTCAGAAGACAGTCTTAAGAAAATCAAAAGGCTCATTACAAACTAGGAGATGTGGCAAACATTATTAAATGTTTTGACCAAAATATCTAAAAATCTCTTACAATTCAATATAATAGGATAACCTGATATTTTTTTAAAAGGGCAAAAAAATTCAACAACTGCTTCACCAAAAAATGACATATGAGTGGGAAATAAGCTATGAAAATATGCTCAACGTTATATAGTATCAGGGAAATAAAACTTAAAGCAATAAAATAAAACATTACACATCTATTGAAGTGACTAATTAACAACAGCAAAAAACTAATGATAGTGAGTGTGGGCAAGGATTTGGGACAACTGGAAGTTTCATGCACCGCTATTGGGAATGGAAACTGCTGCAGACACTTGGAAAAAAAAAGTTTGGTGGTTTCTTAAACATTTAAACATATATTTACTATATTCATTTTTTAAATTTAGGCAAATTTTCATATTTCCCAAATGCCTTAAAATCACATATGTACTTACTATTTATCTCTAAAAATTATTTATAAAAGATTATAGATTTTACTCTTAATACAATTATTAATATAATAATTTTAAACTCTATTCCTTTGTTTTCTTTCTTGATATTAATTTTCTCACAGTGAATTAGGACAAAGGTTATCCCTGCATAAAAATGTATTACGCTTTAGGAAACCAGTTGTATATAATTAGTATTGAGTACCCTAACAGTTGATGAAAACCATATAAATTGTGTCAAAAACAATTGTGATTATTATTATTGTTTGCCATAAAGAGAAATTGCTAATATAATTGTCGAGTGTCTGTTTCCCTGCCTTTTGTCCCCATCAGCAACATAGAAATAACATAAGAGAAAAATAGTAAGATATGAAAATTTCAATCCTATTGGTAGGTAAGAAATAACAATGATTGAGAGCTATTTAAGATTAGAGAATTTTTACATTTAAAACATAAAAGGACTTTATACATTAACTAGTTTTACTTTTATTTTCAAAATGAGAAAGAAGATATCAAGGAATGTTAAATCACTTGCTTAAGGTAACAAAGCTATCATGAGAGCTTCCTATATAATTTGATCTCATTCTCAGTCAAGGGCTTGTTCTATCAACAGTGGGTATGAACTCAGACTTTGGAGTCAAATCTCAACCATGGAGTTTTGCGAAAGTTATTTACATTGTCCATTTAAAAAATTTTTTTATGTAATGGAATGATATCTTTTCTTATGTCTTAACTTTTAGTAAACAATTACGTGATTGTACAGTCATAGGCATACAGAAAAGAGGTAAATAAGTGATAGCTATGAGTATGATTGGACATGCAGTCCAGGGATGCACCATATCAAAATGATAATAGTAATTTTACTTTAATATCATATATGACTGACAAAAACAGATTCTCAATGAGTCTATTTAACTTTTGGTATTTAAATTCCATTAGATAGCTAGGAAATGAGAATGAGGCCTATGATTTAAATAATATTTACATAATAATTTACCTAGCTAATTATGTATCAATTGTCCATATACTTTTTTCACACTGTCTGCCAATCTCTGGCAAGCACTGGGGAGCCACATGAGAATAAAGCATGACCCAGTCTCCAACTTTGATGAAATCCAAGTCAAAACATTGAATTAAAGTTTCTAACAAGTATATGAGCCAATTCTTACAGATCCAAGAAAGACAGATACATGATCAACAGATATATGAAAAAAAATCAATATCATTAATCATCAGGAAAATGCAAATGAAAACCACAGTGAGATACCACCTCTGTCTTGATGACTACCATTTAAAAAAAAGGCAAACCTCAAAAAGGTTGTGGAGGAATTGGAACCCTTGCACTCTGTGGGATGCAAAATTGTGGTGCCCTTATGGGAGCCAGTATGGAGTTCTTCAGAATATTAAAAATAGGACTACCATTATGTTCTTGCAATCCCACTTCTGTGTATTTATCCAAAAGAACTGAAATTTGGATCTCAAAGTGATATTAGCACTCCCATGTTCATAGATAAGATGTAGGAACAACCTAAATGTTCCTGGGTAGTTGAATGAAGAAAATATGGTCTAGACCTACAATGAAATATTATTCAGCCTTGAAAAGAGAGGAAATTCTTCAAGTGCAACAACATGGGTAAAGCTTGAGGACTCACGCTAAGTGGAATAAGTCACAGAAAAATAAACATGATATAATTACACTTATGTCAAGGAATAAGATAGTCAAGTACACAGAATTAAAGAATGGGATGATAAGTGGCAGGTGTTGGGAAGAGGGGAAAATACAGAGTTACTAATCAGTGGGTAAAGAGCCAATTAAACAAGAGGAGTAAGTTCTGAAATTCTGCAACACAACACAACATCAAAAAAAAATGCATTATAGTGCAAATATGTAGATCTCACGTAAGTGTTTTCACTATAATAAAATAAAATTAATAAATGAATAAGGAAGAAATTGGCTTTGCAGCCCAAGATCCCTGTAATGTATCCCTTATTTTTCTTTATATTAGATTTCCTCACCCTATATGACATCCCTTGTGGTGTGTAATGAAAATTGTTACATCAGATTTTCCCTTAAGTGATGGGAAAACCTGTCTACATGAAACTGAGACTGACTTAACCCATTAAAAGAGATCTTGGAACATGGCACCTATTTGAATATAGTGAAAAAAGGATGAGAGCCCAACAAGATTCAGTAAGAAAGAAAATCAAATTTACAAACTGCTCTATGGTCAAAACAGTTTAGATTTTGTAATCAGAGCTCTCCCAGATGTTCTCAAAGAATGCCAGGGCAGTCATGTGAAAAAGAAGGATATGAGGCAATGAGAGAACTGTATATCCTGGGGATTTGTTTCTTTATAACAGAACTCCCTTCATGTAATTTATCAAAGTCACCCCCAAACCGAAGACATTTAACATGACTTATGAAACCTCAAACTTAGTGACCCTTTTTGGAAACTGAAAGAGATGCAACCTTTTTTGATTAGACTTTCTTTATAATGCCAGTTTGCCCCTTGCCATGAACAGGGGTAAGAAAGGATGAAAAAGAAAATGTGGCCAGAAAACAATAGAGGTATGAAACTTGGAAGCTGCTAACAGAGTTTATACTGGAGGTAATTCTTTAAAACATGACACAATGCATACATGTAAATAAGGCTATAAGAGCAAACTCTATTTCTGTTTTTGAATAAACAGCACATTCTGTGGATTTTAAATCCATAAACATCAGGAACTAATCTCTTACATAAGCATTTCTATTATCTCTTCCAAAGCTGAGATCATACACTTGGGAGATAGGGGTGGGCTTTTTATTTCACACACACCCCTTGTAGGCTGACTATAATATGTAAGTAAATCTGTTACCCTATTAATTATATGAGCTGAAAATGATTCTCATTCATATTAGTCTGGAGAATATAACTCTGTAGTAAGGAAAGGTAGAGATCGCTTTAAAATATTTTGGAAAATTTTGTAAAAACACAGTTGGGACAGAGAGCTGCTGCCAGCTGTAGAACTGCTTTTAATTAAAACCTTGTTCCACACGCTTACAACAGAGTTTTCTTATTTTCCTATTATGTAAAGATATACTGATTCAGCAATTATCAAACCCCGGACACGTTATAAAACTTTCTTCTGCAACTATGAATCCAAAAAAATCAGCTGTGATTCATTAGATAATAACACTGTCAGGAAGAGTGGTCTCTAAGTTATTCAATTGTAATAGGTCTTCAGTGGCTTTAGAATGTAAAGGCTCTAAGAAAAAAAAGGGACCTCTCATTTTAAATTTAATAGAAATATCTGTAATGAAATGGTAAAGGCAAACTGATATATGGGGACAATGGGCCTGTTAACTACAGTATAAATGCTAGAAAAGTCAAGTCAACGTTCTTTATTAAGGACTAGTGTGCAATTTTCACGTAATGTGTGTATGTATAGAGGACCAGAAGAAGTGCACAGGTCTTAATTCTTCAGCATCCTCTTGGATTCCTGGGCCTCTAAACACTCCCTCCCTCACAATTTACTATTTCTTCTAACTCCAAATTGTGCAAGTGACTTTGCCATTAACTGTGTGCCTTAGGTCAAGTATCTGTTACTTCTTCACTCTACTTTCTGAGAGTAATATTTGTAATGGTGGAAGAAATCATTTTCAAGGTCATGCTCCACCAAGTTTTCTAATTATGAAGTAATTAAAACAGTATCTAAATGATCTTCATAAAAGCACAAAATCACAATGACAGTGGGAAATTCAACAACCTTCTCTCATAAATTGATATAACTGCAAGGCAAAAGGTTAGCAAAGATATTGAAGATCTGAAAAACACTATCAAATAACAATATGACATTTATGAAACACCCCATTGAATAATATCTCAATATACATTTTTTTAAGTATCTATAGAACATTCTCTAAGATATATATTTATCAAATCTTGGGCAATAAAACAAATCTTAACAACTTTAAAACAACTAAAATCATAAAGAGTATGTTCTCCACCCATAGGGAAATTAAACAAAAAATAATAAAGAGACAGCAAGAAAATCTCGACACACTTGCAAATTAAACAATACATTACCAGATCATCTGTGGTTCAAAGACTTTCAGAATAAATTTTTAGAAAGCATATATGTGAGTGAAAATAAAAATACATAGGCAGCGCCTGTGGCTTAGTGTGTAGGGCGCCAGCCCCATATGCCTAGCATGGCAGGTTCAAACTCGGTCCCAGCCAAATTGCACCACCACCAACAAAAAAATAGCCAGGTGTTGTGGTGGGCTCCTGTAGACCCAGCTACTTGGGAGGCTGAGGCAAGAGAATCACCTAAACCCAGGAGTTAGAGGTTGCTGTGAGCTGTGTGACTCCATGGCACCCAACCAAGGGCAATAAAGTGAGACTCTGTCTCTATGTATAAAAAAAAACACATGTCAAAATACGTGAGATCTAAGTAAAGGCTTTTCTGAGAGGTGAATTTATAGCATGAAATGCTCAAGCTAAAATAAAAAAAGAGCAAATGTTTTAAATCAATAATGTAAGTTTTAAATTTAAGAAAGCAGAAAACCAGAAGTAAATATATACAAGGCTGGCAAAAAGTGATTAATAGCAGAAATCAATACAATTGAAAATTAGAAACCAATAGAGGCAAATCAATAAAGCAAATATTGATTCTTTAGGAAAAACAAAGTTGATGAGCTTTTAGCAGGACTGACAAAAATAAAAATTCATAAATATCAGCCATTAAAATCATAAGGGAATATTACAAAAAGTTTAAGGCCACAAACTGCAAAAACTCAACTACAGAACATTAGATAATTTGACTGATTCCATAACGATTAAATAAATTGAATTCATGATTGAAAGTCTCCTGGAAAAAATATTTGCATGCCCAGATGCTTTCACTGAGAAATTCTATCAAAGTTTTAAAAAATGAATATAAACTTTATATAATCTTTTTCAGAAATATAGAAGAGGGAAAACTTCTTAATTTATTTTATAAGTCCAGAATTATCCTGATACCAAAACCAGAGATTATAATACACATAAAGGAAAACCATATACCAATATCCCTAATGAATATATATACATACAAAAATCATTACCAAATCGAATCACACAATGTATAAAAATAATTATATGCCATGACCCAATAAGATTTACAAAATATTGACTCAAAATTCAAAAATCAATCAATATAATTCACTTTGAGTGAAAGGCATTCTTACAACCTTGACTTAAAATGTACAAAAACAAATTATGTAACCAAAACATGTGTACCCCTGTAATATTCTAAAATTTAAGAAAGTTAAAAGAAAGAAAAAAAATCATGTAATTAAATCAACTGCAGTGGAAGCATTTTGAAAAAATCCAACACTCCCTCAGCATAAAAACTCTTGAGAAGTTAGGATTATAGAAGAATTACCTCAATGTGATAACAATCATCTAAAAATCAAAAGCATATTAATGTCATGTTATAATTCTGAAAGTCTGAAAACTTTGCCCGTAAGATTAGGAACATGTTGAAGATATGTGTTTACATCTCTTTTTTTAATTTAATTTGTTATTAAATCATAAGGTTATACATTTACAGGGTATAATGTGATGATTTAATGTACAATGTGGAATGCTTAAATCAAACTGGTTAGCATAACCATCATCACATTTAGTTAGGTTTTGTGGTAAGATATTTATAATTTACCCTTAGTTATTTTGAGGTGTAAAATGCATGGTCTGGTCACCACAATAATGAAAGAGAAAGAAATATAAGTGACACAGATTGGAATGTAAGAAATAAAATTGTCCCTATTTAGATAGACATTTATCTCTTACCTAACAAAAGCTAGATCTGTTAAGCTAGTTCAGTAATTTGCAAGATACAAAACCTACATAAAAAAATGCTCATTCTTAGATTCTAATAAAAAACATGTGGAAACTGAACTTTAAAACAGAATAGCATTGATAACCACTCCAAATGAAATGAAATATATTTTGTAAACTTAAGGATCTTTATGCTGCAGATTCCAAAATACTGTTGAAAGTAAACAAAGATGATCTAAATAGATGGAGAGACTGTGTTCACGAACTGTGAGTTCACAACTCAAATTGTAAACTATCTTTGAACTGATTCCCATGTTTAATGCAATTTCTAGCAAGACTTATGTAGACGTTGCCACAATTATTTTAGAATTCATATGAAAACACACAGACTAAAGAACAGCTAAAACAACCTTGACAAAGAAGAATGATATAGAAGAAAGTATTCTACATTATTTCAAGATTTACTGTCTAGCTATAGCAAACAAGAGGATGTAATATTGTCGGGGTCCTGCTCCAAGGGCAGGTTCTGTTAAGACCTATGGATCTGGTGGTGACTGACTGAAGAAAAATAGAAATGAGGAGAGACAAAGGGACAAGACACACAGAAAAGAATTTTTAAAGATGGGAACACAGGGGACGACAGTTCTTTTTGTGGAGTTCTGATGAGTGGCCCTGAGGATCAGTTCCACTCAAATTTTGTTGAGGACTATTTATTAGCCCAGAGGGTAAGTTGAGGAAGGGAACAAAGACACCAGCAGTTTCTTTGAGTGAGCATGTCAGGTCCTATTTTTTCTATAATCATTAACCTTAAGGGCCTGAGTAGCCTTGAGAAATCTAGAACCTGAACCTTGTGTGGGGGCAGCCTCCTGTCTTCAGTCAAGCACACAGATTTTTAAGGTGTTAATCTCTGCTAGTCTACTGTAAGGTTAAATGCTACTGGCATCAATTTCTTCTGAAAAACCAGTGAGAAAGAGAAATTTTCCTCTCACCACCACCACCTCCGAGATAAGGGATATAAACCCTTTTACTCACATTTTAGGGCTTGAGCTGTTCCCTTGCTCTCTACCCCAGCTGATGATTAGGACACCAGCCACATGCTCTGGGGCTAGTGGGTTCAAACCCAGCCCAGCCCTGCTAAATATATACATATATTTACTAGGCAAGAAACATGTGTCTTGTTAGGCTTTGCCAAAACATTTTCTGTGACCATAATTTTCTTCAGAGTGTTCACAAACCCAACAAAATGTTGGGTAAGATGGATCTCTCTATAGGTTAGGCTTCTAAAAAAAACCCCAAACTGGGTAGCACCTGTGGCTCAAAGGAGTAAGGTGCTGGCCCCATATGCTGGGGGTGGCCGGTTCAAACCTAGCCCCTGCCCAAAACAGCAAAAAAACTAAAACAAACAAACAAAAAAAACTTGTTCAAATAAAAAATTTAATAGTGGCTGGTTTAAAAGGAAACTAGCTGACTTTTCTTTGTTCTCCCTCACTCAATGTTTTTTTTAATTTTCCCCTTTTTCTAGAGGTGTTTTTCCCTTGCCAAGAATAGGGTCTTCAGTTCCCATTGTGCCTCCATAATATGACATAGGGATATAAGAAAATATCAATGGCAAATAACAGAAAATCCAGAAATAGACCTGCACAAATACTGAACTCGTTTTTGACAAAGGTTCAAAAGTACCTCAATGGATAAAGAATTGCCTTCTCAACAAGCAATGCTAGAGCAATGGTACATCCATAAGAAAAATCGGGCCTTGATTTAAATCACAAGTTATTTGAAAAATGAACTCAAAATGGATCACAAACATAAATGTAAAAACCAAAAAAAAAATTAAATTGAAACTTAATAAAATTTAAATCTTTTCTTCCATGAAAGACCCTGTTATGAGGATGAAAAGACAAATCACAGACTTGAAGAAAACATTTGCAAACCACATGCCTGACAAAGGACTGGTATATAGAATTTATAATGAACTTTCAGAATCCAACATTAAAAAGAAAATAATTTGATTATAAAACAGGGAAATTACAAACAGACATTTCACCAATTAGGCTATGCAGACAAGCAAATACAAAGATGCTCAGCATCACCGTGTATTAGAAAACTTCAAATAAAAACCACAATGAGGCATTACTACAGAATAAGCAACGAAGACACCAGATGCTCTGGAGAAGGTAAAGAAATTGTATCACACATACACTGCTGTTGGGAATGTGAAATGATTTAGCTATTCTGGAGAATAGTTTAGTGGTTTCCTATAAAGCTAAAAATGTCGTTACTTTATGACTCAGCAGTTCAAATTGAGGCTGTGTTTTCTAGCAGGGGTATCCAACCTTTTGGTTTTTCTGCACCTCATTGGAAAAAGAATTACCTTGGGCCACACATTGACTACACAAACACTAATGAAAGCCGATGAGTTAAAAAAAATAGATCTATGCACAATTTTTGTGATATCTGACAGCATATAAGCAAAAAAGTCCTCATATAATCCATATACAGTGTGGGCCTCCAGTTGGATACTCCTGTCAGACTAGAGAAATGAGAAGTACCAGAATGTACAGAGTGTTCACAGCAGTTTTATTCATAACAGCAGTAACTTGGAAATGATCAGATGTTCTTCAGTGGTGAATGGTTACGGGAGAATTCAGATCATAGAATACTACCAAGCAACAACAAAGGGAAAAAATAAATTATTTGGTACACAGCAACTTGTATAATTCTCAAGGAAATTGTTTTCAGTGAAAAAAGCCAATTCCAAAGGTTGTATATTGTATGATTCCATTAAAATAATCTTCTGGGATTGACAAAATTTTAGCTAGGTAGAAGACAGCATAGTGTGACAGGTGTTATGGACAGGAGGAGAGTAGATGAAGGTAGATGTTGCCAGAAAAGTATAACCAGAGGTCTCCTTGAAGTGATATGTTAAATAAATGAATTAAAAATAAGTTTATAATTTTTTAAAAAACTAAAAAAAGTAAAAACGCAGTTCATGAGATCATTGCAAAAGTAAGTAAAGAATCCTGAAGGCAAATAGGATAGCCCGTAAAACAACAGAACATTGAATTAGCATAAAACAGTTGAAAACCTACAGTCAGAAATAGCAAGATGCATTTTTAATAATATAAACTTTACTTCCCTTGGAAAGAAAAAAGCATTGGAAATGATATTCGTATTTTCAGAAAACTTCAACCAGCAAATCTTAGTTTGGGAATGTAGTGTGTGTTTATGTAAAAACTATGAATACATGGCTGCAGGCTTTGTCCTAAAAATGGC
This sequence comes from Arctocebus calabarensis, assembly GCA_963573935.1. Lineage (NCBI taxonomy): Eukaryota > Metazoa > Chordata > Mammalia > Primates > Lorisidae > Arctocebus > Arctocebus calabarensis. The sequence continues at coordinate 29,596 of CAUYON010082948.1, forward strand.
TCTCTTCTTGGCATCACAATCTCAGAAATTATGAACTTTTTCCTTTCCTTTCCTTTCCTTTCCTTTCCTTTCCTTTCCTTTCCTTTCCTTTCCTTTCCTTTCCTTTCCTTTCCTTTCCTTTCCTTTCCTTTCCTCTCCTCTCCTCTCCTCTCCTCTCCTCTCCTCTCCTCTCCTCTCCTCTCCTCTCCTCTCCTTTCCTTTC
>CAUYON010082953.1:0-33483 GCA_963573935.1 Arctocebus calabarensis
CCCGGCCTCGGCTGAACTGCAAAACAAACAAACAAAATAGCCGGGCGCTGTGGCGGGCGCCTGTAGTCCCAGCTACTAGGAAGGCTGAGGCAAGAGAATCGCTTAAGCCCAAGAGCTGGAGGTTGCTGTGAGCAGTGTGACGCCATGGCACTCTACCCAGGGCGATAAAAGTGAGACTCTGTCTCTACAAAAAAAAAAAAAAAAAATCAACAATAGGAAACATGAGACAATTAAACAAGGCCAAGGTTGAGACGGAAGCCAGCAGAGCATCACAGCACCAGGTCTCTGCAGCAGGCCTGCAGCCTAGATTTAGGGGCTATCTTGAGCCTTCCCTTTCTCCCGTGTACCTGCACTCCCCAGCTTTGGGGTGCAGCAAAACGGTTTCTCCTTTTGTTTGCAGGTCACCTCCCGACTTCTCTCATTTCCTCCTCCTTCTCTTCTGCACCCCCACTGGCCCCCTCACTGCCCTCTCAGTCTACAGCCAGCTCCCCATTTTGCTTCTCTGATGACCACTCCACTCTTTTCCAAATCATTTACCCAGTACCCTGCATAATTTTGAGAATCTTTCAATGGCATAACTCCTCCCTTTCCCTACTAAAGTTGCCCTCTTCCCTTCCTCAGCACAAGAGAGAAGAGGAGAGGGAAAAAAAAAATTATAAGGGCACTGCCCTTCTGGGATTTAACCACACTCTCAGCTGGTGGCTTTTGTTTTCTCTGTCTCACTGGCTTGTAAAGCCCTGGGGGCAGGGACTCCACGTCAAGCTCAGCACTGGGGAAGATGGGGAGGGCTGTTAGGCCTTAATTAGAGCAAGGTCTAGGACAGGGTAGGAGATTATAGCAGGCAAAAGGAAAAGAAATTTCAAAATATCTATTTGGCATCAATGATCACAGAGTAAGGAAGAGGGTTATTTTATTATATAAAGCAAATAATGAAAGCCCACACTACTTGTCATGAACATAGACAGAATATTTACGCTGTCATGTTTCAAACCAAATAGTACCAGCAAACAAACTGCCCCCGCAGGCCAAACATAGGGAGTGTAGACACAAGTGCTAGTCTTGAACCCTGAGCAGGAATAGCTGCAGAAGCAAGGAAAAGCCATTAAGGGAGAAAGGTGCAAAATGCATTATAAGATCCAAAGAGCAATTTTCTAGTCAATGAGACATTTAGGCTATGGCAGGGGCATGCTGGGATCACCTCACAAAGACAATTGATTTGGCAATTGGTCTCTGATTTACCTGCTGCCTGGAAAGTCTTGGGCAGAATAGCCAGCAGGGAGACCCCAGCCCCGTCAACACACACCATCAGCCAAGGAGAGTAAAAAAGCAAAAGCATCTTGCTGGCATCACAAATTCGAAAATTTACATTCAAGGGCTTCTCTACTTAACATCTGCTCATGAATGGAAAAGTGGCAGCCGTTATCTCGAGGTCACCTGGCAGTGCAGGCAGACCAGCTTGGAGAAGGGCAGCCAGACATTCGGTGGCTTAATAGGAGCCAAGACATCTCAGGACACTGATGAGGCCAAGACACAAAGTCCAAGGGAAGAACTGTCCTTGCCATCAGCTGAGATGCCCCCCAACTGAAGGCTGGCCTCCGGGGAACAGTATAAAAAGCCACAAAGAGAACAATACACCATTTATTTCTTTCTGGGACAGGGAGGACGCACAATTGTGCCTCTCCATACAATGCTGTAGCCTTGTGTGGGAACATGGACAGGCGTTTAATAGGAACTATCTTTTATTCAATTCTGCGTGGCTTACAGCAATGTCTGTCACATTGTAGATGCTCAACAAATGCTCAAAGAAGTGAACTGAATTGTTTCCCCCCCCTCTTTTTCTTTTCTTTTCTTCCTTTCCCCCCCCCTTTTTTTTTTTTAGACAGAGGCTTATTCTGTTGCCCAGGCTAGAGTAATCTGCCATAAGCCTAGCTCACAGCAACATCAACTCCTGGGTTCAAGTTGATCCTTCTGCCTCTGCCTCTTGAGTAGCTGGGACTACAGGTGCCCACAACAGCTAGCTAGTTTTTCTATTTTTAGTAGAGATGGGGTCTTGCTCTTGCTCAGGCTGGTCTCAAACTCCTGAGCTCAAGCCATCCTCCCACTGGCCTATGAACAGAATTGTTGAAGTCCCCTCCTTCACGGATGGGCAATACCAAGGACCACAGCAAACTTATCTTCTTGCTGTAGAATGTTTCAGGGCTTCTCAAAACCAAATGGAATTTAAGGAGCTGAGCAGGCCACCACTACTGTGATAAGCAAAATTTGCTAAATTATGAATGGACTTGAGAAGGTGCTTCTGAAATGTTCAGAAGACTTTCAAGAGCCTTATAGACCAGTTTCTAACTTGCATAGCAACTTACCCCTTTGATCTCTGACCTTTGTCAGCAGACTAACCTGAAAGGCATAAAAGCGTTCTGGTGCTTAAGAAGAATTTTTTTAAGAACTATTTGCTTTAATGGAGAAAAATTACTCTAAGGCGTAAGGTCTTTAGAAAGCCACCAACAGGCAAAGATGTTTGCAGAGCCAGTGTTTTAGTGAAACCTGAAAAAGACGTTTCACTCACTCTGGTGGGAGGATTTTAGGACTAAGAGAATCTGTTGGCAGGATGAGACTCTCCACCATGTTGCCTTTGAAAAAAATTAAATGATTATCTCAATGTTTTGCCATGAGTTTAAATTCTGGAGTTCCTTGTGAAAAATAAAGCCAGAGGCTTCCCAGACATTTCTCTGCTCCAAGAGGGCCTTTCTTCTGTGGATTGCTCAGGTTGGCACCAAATCCGTGCCAGTATTTCATCACCCACTAGCTCTGCAATGCCTCTTGTTAGGCGGGGTGGTGACTGGGTCAAAGGCAATGACTCCACAGGTAACACAAGCTGAGAGGTTGGCCGGCTACAACCAGTCCTAGGAACTTGGGCCCATCTCTTACTGTGGAGGAAGCTTACCTGGGTAAGACTCAACCTGAAAAGCTGTCAGACCTGGCTTTGAGGCAATGACCGTCATACAAGGACAGAGGATGAGCAGTCCTTTACCTACTAATGACCCCCATCCATTAGATATTCAGCTGGCCGGATCCTCCTCTACACAGGGATCTCCACTTCAATGCCATCTCCTCAGAGAGGCTTTTCCTGACCCACTATTCTAAAGCGGTTCTCCTCCCTGCAACCAAATAACCCTTAAATTTTTATTTTGTTTTTCATCTTCACACTTCTTTTTTAGGTATTATTTACATGTCTATTTTTGCCTACTTCTCCCCACTAAAGGCAGGTTACTGAGAAGCAGGGCTGTGGTCTGTCTTGTTTATTAGTATATTTCTAGCCTCTGAATATGCTTGGTATATAATAGGTGCTCAATAAATGTATTGGGTATATAATTGCCAAGGAAGCTGTTAAGAATAGCATTGCCCTTGGAAGGGAGCTATTAGAAGGAACCATATGGTACCAGGAACTTCATGGCTTAGCCTGAGTTAGTACTATAAAGAAAGGTGCTATGGGTGGTGCCGGTGGCTCAGAGGGGTAGGATGCCGGCCCCATATGCTGGAGGTGGCGGGTTCAAGCCCATCTCCAGCCAAAAACTGCAAAAAAATAAAAAATAAAAAATAAAAAAAGAAAGAAAGGTGCTAGATCTTTTTCTAGTTATTTCTCACATATCAACCAGAGAAGAGGCTCTAAATCTTCTATGAAATTGGTTGAGGTAGATCAACATTATTTGAGTAGCAAGAGATGCAATCTTGGTCTTCCTACAGAGTTAAGGCTTGGAGAAACATTTCCTATTCTCCAAAGAACAAATTGAGTTGAGAATTTTATACTATAAATCATTCAGGTAGAAAACCATAATTTGCCCATTTTGTTTTGGTGAGAACAAAGCAGTTGTTTGCACATTCTTCCTGTCGCACCTGCTGTGGCCTGCCTACTATAAACACCTGAGCCAAAAAGCATAAATGGGTTAAGGACAATCTTTCAAACAATGAGAAGGGGTAAGTGCCATCTCTACAATTGGTAGGAAACACTTTTAGCTAATCCAGGAAATTCAATAATAATTGTAAATGGATAAGTTTAGAAAAGCTTTGTGCCTTGTAACTATTGCCATGAAATATGAAGGCAAAGCATTAAGGAAAAACACAACAAAGGAAAATATAATAATTATTCTTCCACGCACTTGTCTATTTATTAGAATGACGATGGTATAATATACTTCCCAACAATCTTATTTGGCTTTATAGCTCCTTGAACTGTGTTTAAAATTCTTCCAGGCAAGACCAAGAGCCACAAAAAACCATTAAGTATGAAAATCTACAAGATGACGCAACCATGCTTGAGTTACAAACAAAAGGATCAACATTTCATAATGAAGAAATGCACTGTTGAATCTATCAGGCATTCATTTTTATGGTAAAACAATTGCATTGCATCCATCTAACCTTGTAATTACCTTTCAAATGGATTCAAAACGATTCATTTGTATTGGCCTATCAAAATAAAAGATTTGTAGTTGCAATCTTTCTGAACAGCAATAGTGTTTTAGTTACAAATGCCTGGCTCATTATTTGTTCAGGAATGAATGACAATTAGCTTGATCCTACTGCAACTGTGAATGTTATTGGTGCTAAAATAAATAGGCACCATTGAATCAGGTTTCTGTCATTTCTTTTCAGTTTCCGATCATCTGGTTGATAATACAGTCAAAAATGCACTTAGTCATTTTAAGTCATAGGCAAAATGGAAAATGGCTCCCAACAACCAAGCACAACAACAACAAAAACGTGTTGCAGGAAGGACATTTCACGGCAAGCCCTGAGAACAAAATCCCTATGAGATGGATCACCTTCTGATACAATTGAGCCAGAGAAAGACTTCAAGCAAAATATTTTAGTTGTCCTCAAAACAACACGAAAACAACCACCACCACCTTGTAGCCCATAAGAGGTTGATTTTTACAGATAGTGCTATAGAACAGAATAGTAGAACAACTGCTGGTATAAAGCAACTATTTACACAGATGGTTTTGAATCTCAACGTTATCAGAGCAAACCCCGGGAGATTCAGGTGTGGCAGCATCTTCCTCCCAACACACCTACAAAGATGTTTCTACAAAGGCTCGATATGCACTTATCATTGGGGGAGTGGGCTTGGGTTTGGGTCCTTCTCTACTGAGCTCTGACGTTACCCACAGAGAGATCAGAGAAAACAAGAGCATCAGCATTTTCTGATTCTCAGAATTTCTGAAATACCTTTTGTTTCAGTGGCGCTGGTGAACTCGTGATAATGAAACTACATCTCTGTACACAAACCTTGACCTGCATTCTGGAGCATATTACAGAGAAAACCTTAATTTTGAAAGAAGGAGCACAAAGGAGGAAGAAAAAAAGCTGTCACTGTGCAAGCTTTCTCTATGTATTTAGAAATATGGCTTAATTTTCAAGGCTGGAAGACCATATCTAAAAACGTCTAAAACCAGTTCAGATTCTATATGAGAGGGAAGAGAACTGTAAAATTTTCATTAAACATTGGTTTCCTTTTATTTTTTTTTAAAGACATTCTTTTGCGTATATGTTATTACATTTTTAAAATACAATTTGGTTACCAAGGAAACAGGTTCTGGCCCAATGTTAATTTGAAACTAAAATATATTTAAGAAGTTAAGCTCAAAGGAAAAAGCTCATGAAATTATTTTGAAAAGTGCCAGAATCTGGTACTTAGAGAACCACAGCTGTAAGGTCTGCAATGAACCATTCTAGGGGCTCAGTTTCATTTAGTGAAGCTCTATTTCTTCTAACAGGGCCATTATATTTAATATTTCCTCCTTTAAAAATTATAACTCCTCATCCCCCTAAAGTGTATTTTTGCATATTACCTAAAATTGATTTTGGAAGCATGTGAGTTTTTATTTTCATCTTGCACATAACACGTTTAAAGACCACTTCTTAAAATTTAAATATTTTTAATGTTTCTTATTAAGCTTATTTACGCTCTTTGAAATTATCTCCAGAAATCCACTTATTTTTAGTTTCAAGCTAAAATGTAGTTGAATCATCAGACTTTTCAAAAAATTCTTTTGTTGTCTAATGGCGCCACACCTATCATATATATGATTTTTTTAAAAAAAGAATCATCTCACTTTTATAGCAGAATCATTTTATGAGTTTATAAAAGCTATCTATTTATGTAGTATCAGAATAGCAGAGGCTATCCGATTTAAAACCCTCCTCCCAAAAGATTACAACTGTCTTATTTCATTTTTATTTTAAAAGTCATATTTGAAAGCATCTAATGTTCTTGCTTCATGGCTCCAAAAAAATCTATAAAACATGCAAATTTCAACCTACCTGTATGCATCACTTAATGCAGTGCTAGCATGACAAGATACTCAGCCATTTTTATGTAAAGCGATGGAGACCAACTGATTTTTTCCGTCTTCTTGCTCACAAGTTTTAGATGCAATTGTCACACACACACACAAATCATACGCAGAACAGCTTGAAGGTACTGGGATCACAAGAACTGAATTTATCAACAGGAAAACAGGATTGAAAAAAGAAGTTTCTCATCCAAGGTTTCTCTGAGGCTGCAGCCAAGGAGGTGGCATGTTGAATTTTTTTCCCCTTGCTCCTCTGAGAGTTCAAAGCTTGGAGCTGACCACTGCAAAGGCCACTGTCACATTTGCTGAAAATCAAACCACTGATACTAGCACTGAAAATACAAATTTGAGAACCCAAATAGCTTGCACACAATGGAGTATACAAGAGTTAAAAATAGCATCCACCTTGCCTTCTACCTGCATAATAAACATGTAAGTTTCAAGTGTTTAATTTGATATTCACATTAATTAACAATACAACATACATTATTTAAAAGACAGCAACTGCAAGAAGAAAGGGGAGACACCATCTGGTAGCAGAGTTTTGCGGTTGTTGTTTTTGTTTTTAGGGTTTTGTAGGGGAGGTTGGCTTTGTTGAAAAAAAAAAAAAAGGCAAAATCGTATTTTGAATGTGATGAAAAGCAACCATCCAGAAGTAAATGAATCGGAAATGAAAGGTGATGTTGAAATATCTAAGGCTGTAATGAGGCAAAAACAAGTCTTCGCTACCAGATGATATGGCATACAGAGCATTTACATACTCACATCTGAAATACTAGGCAACGTGTAATGAATTCTACACACAGCATGCACACACAGCACAAGCACGGCTAATCCTGCCTGCCATCTTAGGCTCACAGGGCATGCAGCACACGAGCACTAGGGAAGGAGGAGGCAAGGGCAGCTCACCTTAAATGCAGTATCTGATTAATGTTGTAAGTGACATTGCATATCAGCCTCAGAGTCTTGGTTCAACTGGGTAGGAGGGAACAAAGAAAAATGTCATCAACTGGTGATGCAAGATGAGCCCAATCACTAAACACTGTTTAGCAAACTCCAAATTCCGCAACCAGACAGAAGGCATTTCATACACTTAGGCAGAGCTGCTCCACAATGAATCTGTCCTTCTGCTTCCGAGAATCAAACAATCCTTTTTGCTAAGGAAGAAAATAAGCTGGAATGAATACTGTCATATCCTCTTCTTGAAGAAAGCTCTCCATACAGTATGTATCTGGTCTGGAATGCATTTTATAGGTTGTTAATTTCATAGACTTGCTAACAAAAAACCAAAAACTGTTAAGCTATTGCAAAGTAAAGAATAATTCTGATGGAAGGGTATAGCATTTCTGGATTATTTTTCAAAACTCTAAATGGTGCCGGCAAGCTTGTGGAAGAATGCACGATCAGCTGTCTCTATCTGCGCTATAACCTTTAACCACAAGCGGTGTAAATGTATCCTGCTAAACGGCTCTGCAGTACAGAAAGGCAGATACCGCCTCAGACAGGATTTTATTAAATTGTGAATGGATTTTCTTAAACTTAGAAGCAGAATAAAATCAGTACAGAAAAATAAATGATGCTGAGTTCCTTTGGATGTATAGCTGATCAGCACGACTGGTAAAACTATCCTTAGGATACTGACCTAAATACTACAGCAGCATAGTGCACCCATTCAGAGCATAGAAAATGCTGAATGATTTTTCTTCTCTCTCCCCGTCCAAAAGCTACATTTTAAAGTAACAAGCCATGAAGGGAATACCAAAATGCTGTAGATGGCACATACTGTAAAAGAAGAAATTATGTGGTGCTGAGGTGCAATGTTTCTTTGTCTTACTTTGAGGCTTATTTTAGCTACCCTTGCACGATGACATTGACATCAGAAGGTCAGGGCTGACACTGGGTTGCTATCCATTTTATGAGTGAAATGTTTTCTGAAAATTAAATCTCATCTACTCAAACACCAAATCTCATGTCTTCTTCAATCCCACCTCCCTCCCCCCACTGCTCAAGATTGATGGCATCCAGTTTGGGCGGATGTAATAAATTGGAATCACTTTCTGTAGAGACTCTAATACATAATGGTGGGGAATTAATTCTTTAAATAAAAAAACCTTCCAGAATTCTAACGCACCCCCTTCGTTCCTTCCTATCAACATACATACACACGCACAGAGGCACACACACTCACACACAATCGAAGCTCAAATTGCAATGAAATGTTTAACATGTGGAACAAAAACTGTTGAAAGAGCTGCTTGTTCAGGATTTTTAAGAAATGCCTAATAAGCAAATACAGTTTTGCTACAAAACCAGCGTCACCATGTCCCCAAAGAGGAAAACAGCATAGCTTGCTAGAAAAATTTCCTCCAGATCCTGCCGGCAGGTAAAAAACAGAAAAGCATTTCATTTGCCGTGATGTAGAAAACAAGTAGTCTTTTATTTTTAATGAAATAGAACAAATTCTTTTCCACTCTATTTCTTTAGCTACAAAGAAACCATACCACCCCCACCTTTAGATCCTGGACATAAGCCAACATTTTTATAAAATGCTATGATTTTGAATATATATTTACATTTTTCTTCTTTCTTATTCCTCTAAAAGTCTTTAATTGCCTATTGCATCACTGAATATGCTAATGTTAATTAATTTTAACACGTGCAAAAACGAATTAATATATTCTGGGATTGCTAATTTTCCAGCGCCTCTATCTTCTATGAGGACTGGCTGGAAATAATCAGGTTAGCAAAACATACAAGTTCCCCAGAAATTTTTTTAAAGGAGAAAATATATTCAAACATCTTAAGTTAGGTACTAGGTTTCACAACTGGATCTTTTGTTTCTAGCTCTCATTCTACGTCCTGCCCCAGAACATTCAATCTCCACACATTAAACATTTTTAGCTCGATGTGTAGCAAGTACCCTGCCCACCTCTATCTCATACACTTTAAAGTCTCTGAGTTGGCTTGCCCAGATGGTAGGTCATACCTGAGCCACAGAGAGTCCTCTTCCTTTTGGAGTACATCTCTCTCCCACAACTACTCCAGAAATAAATGTGGCTCTAACGAAAACAGTAGCTCCTAGTCTAATACCAATGGTGGAACCATCTTCCCCACCCCCCACATCATTGCTCTATGAGCTCTTGTTAGCATTGACAGCGTCGGAAAATTAGAATGGAGTGTCCTTAGGCCACTTTCTTCTTTACCATGGGGGTCGAGAATTAGAGAGATGATCAGGCTGGGTTTCAAGGCACCAATTTAATACACGGTCATCTATAAAGCAGGGTCCTTAGAGTGAAGCTGGAGGAGGGTGACACAAACACCTAGGCATTTGATGCTCTTAGTGTCTGTTGAAATTTTCCCCACTAATAACATTTGAAAACTCATTTTAAAATACTCACAAATTATTATTATATAGGCTAAATAGATTCGTTATGGAATCAACTCTGACCACTTAGAACTAAGTCGCTGGCTCCTCTGTCTGGGATAATAGATGTCAGTGACAATGACAGCAATCCATATGAGGCTCCCAGGAGATGAGTAAACCGTGTTATATCCCCTTTACAAGGACGGGTAGTGAGTGTGGTCAGGTCCCCTACCGGTACTTGTAAGCCAGATGCCAGGGCAAGCGGTTTCCAAACCTCCCTGTGGTCTTCCCTGTCCACGCTCTGTCATCATGAGCCTAAAATCCATGTATTGGTCTATTTTGTGATGTTCCAAACCTCAATGAGCAAACGTACATTTACCAGACCTGCTTGGGTTAAACAAATGTGAGCTACAATTGAAAATATTCAGAGCGATGAGCTTGTTTAGACAGACATCTAAACTATTAAATCCTGTTTTGTACTTTTAAAAAGCCATGCTCATGCCTGAATTACTTAAGGTTTGTCATGATTACAAGTGGCAAGGGTTTGCATTCACTTATGATTTTTAAAAATTGCGTGCTTCTCATCCATCTCCTCAGGGCACATACACAAACGTTAATGTAAAAGGCAAATCCCTTTTCCACAATGAAAATTTTAGCCTGTTTTTGCCACTTTGACAAGTCAAGCAAAAGGCACCTAGAGTAATCTGGCGGGAGGAGGCTGGGGAAGGACAGAGCTAGCAGTGAGGGGCCAGCCCATCACTTTGATTAACATTCTCACTTGCTCACGCTCTGTTCTGCAGGCTGAGCTAATTTTACTTTCAGTCCTGTGGGTTAAAGTTAAATTGCATGGCTAATGCAAAGTACATAATTCAAGTATGAACAAAGCTTTACTCTCTATGTTAAAAAAACAAAAGAAACATAAAGTCAGGGCACTGACTTGGTTTATAAACATTTGGATTCGCGTGCACATTTCTTTATGCCATTCACTGCATTAAAAATTGCAGTTGTTTCCTTTTAACCTAATATAGATAGTCAACATTTGTAGATAAAGGTATATCAGGTTAGGATATTATAATAGAAAATTTCAAAAGTAAAGTGTTCACCAAGTATAATACTTTTGTTTAAATTCTCAGAATTTAAGAAATTAAAAAATTTGTATGAGGTTGGTTATTATATTTCTCTATAGTGTATTGAGTCCTGAAAATGACATGGTGACTTAATGTATCAATGACTAAAAATACTTTTGGATGATATTTTAGCCAGAATTTTTGAGCCAGTCCAACGCTATCTCTTCCCTAGGGCTCTGCATAGGAACTGCTTTAAGAGCCAAAAGTCCTTAATATTTAGCATTTATGAAGAAGCTACTGCACCTTTGATGGTTTAGCTATCTTGTTTAATTCAACCTAATAATCCTGCAAGGTGGGTATCAATTACCATCAATTGTAGATGAAGAACTAACTGAGATCACCAGTTACACAGTAAATAGCAGAATTAGGATTCAAACCCAAGTCTGACTGATACAAAGTCTGGATCTTCCACCAATTCTAAGAGGATAAAATGTTCCCCTACATCCACATTCCACCCCTGAGTTCAATAATTTCTTATTGTCCAGACACCTGAGAGAGAGCACCCTGTTATGCTGTCTCCCTGGTCCCACGGCCACCCCTGTTTATATGAACCAGTCTCTGCTCTCCAGGCCCAGGGGATTGTGGGTACCTAGGATGCCTCCAACTGGAGACAGGCTGGTTCCATCAGGTGGAAAAGACAGAATAAAAGAGGAGGGATCAGTTACACCACATTGGGAAGTTAAGGATAGAAATCAGAATAAAAATTTGGTGGAAGATCTGTTGTAATTTGGAAATGCGGATTTGGGGGGGTTCTTTTTTGTTTTGGGGGTTTTTGTTTTGAGACAGAGTCTCAGTCTTGCCCTGGGTAGAGTGCTATGGTGTCATTGTAGCTCACAGCAACCTCAAACACTTGGTCTCAAGCAATCCTCTTGCCTCAGCCTCCTGAGCAGCTGCGACTGCAGGCGCCTGCCACAATGTCTCACTAGTTTTTCTATTTTTAGTAGAGGCAGAGCAGAGTCTCACTTTTACTCAGGCTGGTCTCAAACTCCTGAGTTCAAGCAATCCACCTGCCTTGGCTTCCCAGAGTACTAGGATTACAGGCTACAGTTTGGAAATGTTTTTATGAAGCAAAGTAAGTAGAAAAGGCTTATGTATCCATCTGAGCCAAGACTTTACTTAGTGAAGTCAAGTTTTTTCATATTACAGATAAGCAAACAGGCTGGTGGTTTGCCTAAGATCACATACTTAATAAGTGAGTGTACCCATTCTCTGTATGAAAAATTGCAGCCAATTTCCTTTCACACCGAATATAGTCAGCATTTGTGAGTAAATTTGTTATCAGGTCATTAGAATGTTCCAATCTAAATTTTCAATTAAAGAAAAATCAATGTTGCAATAAGAATGAATTTTCTTTCTCTCTCCTCTTTCTTTCCTTCCTTCTTTCCCTCCCTTCCTTCCTTCTTTCCTTCTTTTCTCATTCATTATGTTGTCCAAGCTGCTATGTTGAACTCCTGCTAGTTGGGCTGACAGGCATGTTCCACTGTGCCTGGTTAAACTTTATATATAGTTTTTTTTCTTTTTTTTGAGACAGTGTCACTCTGTTGTCTAGGCTAGAGTGCTGTGGCCTCATAGCTCACAACCTCAAACTGTTGGGCTCAAGAGATCCTCTTGCCTCAGCCTCCCAAGTATCTGGGACTACAGGCTTCTGCCATGATGCCCAGATAATTTTTCTACTTTTTTAGTAGAGTTGGGGTCTCACTCTTGCTCAGACTGGTTTTGAACGCCTGAGCTCAGGCAATCTACCCGCCTCGGCCTATCAGAGTGCTAGGATTACAGGTGTGAGCCACCTCGCCCAGCCTCCCTACATATTTCTAAAATGAACTTTTTAAAAGCCTGATTTTTGAGTAAGAGATTTTCCTCAGCCAAATTTAGTGTCATGCATGCATCATTTTAATGAATGACTCTGGATGTTAACATCTGCCCATTTTGCTCCTAAGGTCCCTTTCCGCTCTGAAGGTTTATGAATCTAAAAAATCTGGCTCCACTTGCTTTCTAGGTCAGATTGGCCAAGACTGGACTCCACGTCTCCTGCCCACTGATGTGTGTGGCAGCTGACTAGCCTACTTCGTTGGGAGGAATTTTACATGCCGACCAGATGGCTCTCAAGGGGAGCTTCCTAATCTTCTAGCTCCACCCTACCTGCGAACAGGAGAGGAGGCTTGTCCTGTGCAGTGCTCAGGAGGCATGGCACGAATGGCTGGGTGAGTGGAGGTGTCCAAGGAGTCTGATCTGGAGGAAGCTTCTCCAGTTCTTAGACACGAGCTTGCGCTCTCCCACTCATTAGCGTCTGTACAAGATATGAGGAAGGAGACGCCCGATGGCAGCGATCTGGCAGTAAGCCTTGACAGCCAAGCTGGCCTTACCCTCCCGGAAAGAGCTAGAAGGGGAAGGGAAAAGTAAATGATATTTTTGTTTTGTTTTGCTTTGTTTTTTAAGTGGAGAAAAAGTTATTAAATGGTGTAGGCTTTCAGGGAGACTGTGGCGGACAAGATCTCAACACACCCTAACCTGACTCAGACCCTCCTGCAGGAACATTCTCAGCAGGTGCCACCACCATCTTGGATGCTGTGACCTCAGCTGTGGCAGCAGAACAGTTTCTGCTTCCATTTCTCAGTCTGTTTGAAACATGGCGCTGACAATGACCTTGAGGCCCGGGGAGATAGAGAGCATTCCTTCATCCCTGATCACGTGTGTTCATTTGCTGCCACGCACCAAAAGGAAAGCAAGTAAAACAATAGGGTCTTCTGGATTCTGATTTGGCAAAATACATATTCAGCAAGAAAGCTGAGTTTCTTCTTTCTAGAAAGACTGGAAGGGTGGGCATGTAAATGGACATAGGGAAGTGAGAATTTTTATAGACCTGTAAAATCCACTTCATGTGAGACCATAATCCTTTCCTTGTATCTTTCTTCACCCTGGACAACAAATATTCCAAACATACAAATGCCTTTGCTTTCTCTTTTCTCAGATAAATGACTTTGCAGCTCAGAATGGCTGCAACAGTGCACCTTTTCTCAGCCAGAGCAGCTTAACAAGCCTCAGTGAGCCTTTACTTCCTTTGGACTAAAAATAAGAGCACAGTAAACTTTGTGGTTGTGAATTATCTGCCTTACTCATGTCTCTGGCTTGTCTCCTGCCAAATCTGTGTATCTCCCAGGGCACCTAGAGCAATGGTGGAGCTCCATAGGACATACTTTTGACTCACCAGCACCAAGCTTAGGGATCCGTTCTTTACTACCAGTGGAATCTTCAATTTTGTATCCAGAAGCCACTTCCTAAAATTGGACAACTTGCTCCATGATTTAAGGAATGGGTCTAGAGGCTTAAGTTTTTCAAGTACTTAATCACTTGTTTACCAATGGGAGCCCTAAGTTGGCAGGCAGGCGGATCACAGTGCTTTGTGCAAATTTGTCCCTTCTAGAACAGGGAAAGGAGAGACAAGAGTGGCCTGCCACCATCACTGCCCCCACCGAAAAATGCTCAACATTTCCTTAGGCCCTCGGTGGCAGCTTGTGTTTCACAGAACTATAGGATGGGAAAGATGCTTTAGAAATGCCATCTAGCACTTTGGGAGGCTGAGGCTGGAGGATCACTTGAGGCCAGGAGTTTGAGACCAAACTGAGCAACATAGTGAAACCCCATCTCTACAAAAAAAGAAAAAAAAAAAGAAAGAAAGAAAGAAAGAAAAAAGAAAAATTAGCTGGGCATAGTGCCTTAAGGCTGAGGCAGGAGGATTGGTTGAGCCCAGGAGTTGGAGGTGACAGTCAGCTATGACCGCACTACTGCACTCCAGCCTGGGCAACAGAGAGAGACCCTATCTCCAAATTAAGAAAAAAAAAAAAAAAAGGCCATCTGAACATTTTCTTTAAGGGAGAAGGAAATCAGGTTCAAAGACAGTAAGTGTCATATCTGAAGACCCCAACAGCCAGAATAGAAGTCATATTCTTTAATTCCCGGTATTCTGCTGGCTTAATTTAAAAAAAAAAAATCCAAAATGTCGCTTAAATACTTAAATAGATAATAGTTATAGATTAAGTGAATTAATGGCTAGCGGCCAGTATAGGAGGTTTATAAGGTGTTCTTAATTCCCTTATAAGAAAATATTATAGTATACTTGTTTAACTTTTTTCTAAAAAGCTCAACTAAATATCATTTTAAGCAAAATAGTAAATGTTGGCCAAAATATGACTGGGGAACTGAGTATCACTTGAGAAGGCCAGAGAACTAAGCTTGATCGCTACAGTAAGTCAATCAGACTAAGTTTAGCCTGCTGAAGTAGCCTTTATCCTATTTGGTTTGCAAAGAAAAATCTCATGAGTTAGCACGAATAGCTAAAAATAAGTTGCAGGTTTCATTTTCCGTTGTTCAGTATGGTTTTGAAACCAAAAGGTGCAAAGCTACAAGTTTCAACAACTATGAAACGTCAACAATTCGAATTGTCACCTTTCTGGCACACGGTCCTGATCACCAATGCACAGACAGGTCTGAGAAAAGCACAGTCCATTCCTCTCACCATGGTCTCTTGAGATGAATCCCCCAAATAAATAAGGCATAGCAGGAAACTGGGGGCTGAGATCAGCTCTGGGGCTGGGGGGCAGTGGCTTGTGTGTGAGTGTATTGTCACATCCGGACAGGATGTCACATAGGCTATAGCCCAAATGCTCAGTCTCGACTGTAGGTGATGCTGGGGGACCTCTCTGCAGAGCAAGGGAGTAAATAAAGCTCGGACTGCATTACAGTAGGCTCTGCAGGTAGTGGGCATAGTATTTCCCCCTTGACCTAATACCCATGCAAGTTCATACTGCAAACCCAGGCGGCTCCCGATACATTTGATTTGAAAACTGTCTTTCCAGGGCCAAGTCTGGCAAAAAAAAAGGTGTTTGACAGAAGCGTAAATGCTTCAAAGAGAAGGCAGCCATCCCTGCCGCATTCAGCTGTGGCACAAGGCCCAAAGATGGCAGTGCTGTTAAAAGAAAGCCCTGAGCTGAATGAGATGGAAAGAGGGCACAGAAGGGTTAATCTCCTTCCATTAAAGGAGGGGCCATTTGGTGAAGGTGAAGAGAATAATCTGTGCGAAGAGCAGAACAGACAAAGAGCCATTCCAGAAAAGAAATCACTGTGCATGGGTGAGAAGGATGATTTGTGCTCAATATTCACTGCGAGATTACTTCTTAGATCTGAGTCTTTACCTCGCTTTGAAGTTACAGTCTCAGGGAGGGGCAAAGGGACATTTCACACTCAGTGCTGGAATACTTGAGCTTTGATTCAATCAGAGGATGGGCTGTGTCTGAAAAGCCAAGGGCGAGGCCAAAGCCATCAGGATGCTGCCGAGGTTGAACCACAAATTAGAATGTGGCAACAAAACAAAACAAAACCCAGAAGGAGTTGCTCATGAGAGAGACTAGCGATGAATGCCCGTCTCCAGAGGTGGGAAATCTACCCCTTAAAACTTATTTTTCAAATCTTTCAAAAAGTTTTAAACTTTTTTGGAAATAGCATAAGATTTACAAGAAGTGACAAAAATAGAGCATTAGTTTTTTCAGCTTCTCCTAGTGATATTTTATATAACTGGAGTACACTGTCTAAAGTGAAAAATGGACAGTGGTACACTCAGGTACGAATCATATGTGATGTCACCGGTTTTTACATGTGTGTGTCCAGAGCCCTATGAAATGCTAGTGCACTTAAAGATCAAAGCGACCACCATCACAGTCCAGATCCAGAGCTGTTCCACCACCACGATTCACTGCGCTGTATCTGTGCTCACACCCTCCCACTACCCCTGGCAACCATTGAGCTCTAACATGGTAATTTTGTCACTTTGAGAATGTTCTGTAAATGCAGCCATGAAGTATTAAGTAACCCTTTGAGGTTGGCTTTCTTTCCAGCAGCTTAATGCCCAGTGAGCCGTTCAACTTATGTGTGAAGAGTGTGTGCCTTTTCATCCCTGAACAATATTTCAAGGTGTGGATGTGCCACAGTTTTGAAACCAACAGGTGCAAAACTGAGAGTTTCAACAATTTTGTTCTCCCTGGAGAATACTTGGCTAGTTTCCAGTTTTTAGGTATTACAAATAAAGCTGCTATGAATATTCTTATAAAGGCGATTGTGTGAAAATAAGTTTTCATTTCTCTTGTGCAAATACCCGGGAGTTGGATTGCTGGACCCTGTGGTAAGTGTAGGTTTAACTTTTGAAGAAACTTCCAAAGTGTTTCCTAGAGTGGCTGTACCACTGTACATTTCCACTGGCCATTTATGAGAGACCCAATCTCCCTACTTCCTTGCCAGCATTTGGTAACATCAGCATTTTCTATTTCAGCCATTCTAACAGATGTGAGTTCCTCTTGGTGGTCTGTGGTCATGACAGCAGTTTTGAGACCTTCAGAGATTGGCTGGAGTGGCCTCAGGTATCATTCATTGTTCCAGCTTTCCTGGCAGCTGTCTGCGTAGCAGTTTGGACTGTCTGGTATTTAAATGTTGGAAGAATGGGGCGGTTTCTCTGGAAATGGAATGAGCCTTCAGATTTTCACAGTTGCCTCTGACTATAGGGGTTGGGACATCACCAACAGGGGACACTGAGCCTCTTTAGGCAGTGCCCGTTTGTCCCAGGCAGACATGATGCTAGCAGCACGTGCTCTTATGGTGTAGAGAAGGTGAAACAATAGCCATGGGGCAGGGACAGAGTGTGCCTGGGCCAGGGTCCTCGCAAAGCTTTGGCCGGAGACTCTGTGAGTGCCTTCTACTCCTAAGGTGACCTAACTATTAGTGTAGTGTGGGACATGGAGTTATCGTTGACAGGTAAGTATGGCATCACCAGTGGCACTTCTCAAATCTTGGGACCCACTGCATGCTTTCTGCACTTGAATTTCGTCTCTGCGACCACCCAAGACTCTCCAGCAGCATGTGGACATTTTTTCTGAATGTCATGGAACCTATGTCTATGTCCTGGGAGTTAGATCTGGAGGCACTGCTGACACCACCACATAGACCTTCCTGGGCCAGGGATCCAGGTTCTGTGAGCAGTTAGAACTTCATCTAAGTATCAGAAGGTAACTCAGTCGAGGAAGTCATGCTGGATGACAGGTCATGGACCTTTAATGACCCATTATAGTAAGGACTTGAACTCCCCAGCCTTTCTTGGAAAGTCATCCTCCATGTGTTGTACCTCTGATTTAAGGGAGGTTGTAGACATTGCCAGGATTCATATTTACTGTGACCCTGTATCCCCAAGTTTGGAAGAGAGGCTTGATCCTGAGTGGGGACAGCCATGAAATGATGGAGGCAAGTCCTGAGCAGTGAAGCTTGGGGGTCACGGGCAAATCCCCTGGTGTCTAAGCACATATGATAGGCACAGCCCAGCTGCTCTTTTGGGGTCTGGCTGTTGTGCTTTACCAGGTGCCAGTGTGGGGATCAACATGGACTTCATCATGGAGAACCTCAGTGGTGATTTGTAGAAGCTGCTCATAGAAGCAGTAGGGACCTGAGCAGTCTGCTGAGGCAGAACTTGAAAGTCCAGGGATGTGTCCATGGCCCACCAGAGTCCGTGGGGTGGCAGAGTGAGAGGAAGTGTGTGCAGTGTGCTGCAGATGCTGTCAGGTGACCAGTGGGTGTGGCCTGATGGGCTTAGCAGGGTTATGCAGGTAGGATGGATAGTCACACTTCCTGGTTGTTCACTGTGTTCTCTGTTGTGATTTTTTTTTCTATTAAAAAAAAAATCCATGTTCAAGTTCCTGTTTCTGGCCCATTGCTCCTACTTGCTTGCTGTCAGAAGGTAGCCTAGGACATAGCACCTTCCAGATTGAAAAGGCAGGCCCAGCCTGGGGCGGGCATCACTCCTGACTGTGAAGCTGTACAATGGGACTCAGCCTGTAGGTGGAATCCACTGCAGCTCCTCTCTTGAGTTAAATACTGAACACTGAGGTCTTCAGTGTGGTGTTTCCCAAGCTGATTCTTGACAAGAAATTAGGGGATTTCAGCATGAGAAATTATGAAGCCCTATGACTATGAATTCTTAGCTTAGTGAATATGAATGATATGGTCTTTTTTGCCAAACCTTCTTAAATGAGTAACAGGACATTCATAATGCTGACCCAGGAGGAGAAAGAAGCTTGCATTTCTGTGCTATGACAATTTTAAAACCTCGGAGGTTAGAATAACCACCTGGTCTAGTCATTGCCTATGAGAGGCTGCTATGCTCAGGCCACATCTGCTCCTCGTGGATTAACAAGGCCGGGCTAAAATCTTTAAATGACAGCTCTGAAAAGACTGTGGGGCCTCAGCTTTGAATTATACCCCTCAGATATAATTAAAATGGAAAACAATAGCAAAATACAAAATTAAGATTAAGGAAGCTCCTAGAAAGTCTAACTTTTCCCAGGATGTCCACTTGGATGCTTTTTCTGAAAACATCAAATATCAAAATATTTATGAAACTTGTATTTGTACATAACCTTGCTCCACTGGGGCTGTCCCAGAGCATGCTGTCCTTGTCACGCAGTATGCTGTACTAACGCTCTCAAATGGTCAAGGGGATCTGTGGCTTTCTTCCAGACACTGTTACATAGATAGCATGAATTCCAACTCTCCCAGAGAAAAAAAGCCCCCAAACCCCTCTCTCACCTTAATCCTGTCTGGAGTGATTGCTCACACCTGGGGAGGAGGGACCATCCTACCAATGTGCCCATCAGAACTTAGCATCCCAGCTGCAAAAGAGTGGAGAAGACCCTCTAGCCCAGCAAGTCTCATCCAGTGTGCGTGAGAGGATCCTAGATGTGCTGTGAAATTTTTTAAAGATCGTCAATTACGCTCAGTGCCTGTAGCTCAGGGGCTAGGGCAACAGCCATATACACTGGAGCTGGCGGGTTCAAACTCAGCCTGGGCCTGCCAAGCACAATGACAACTACAGCAAAAAATAGTGAGGCATTGTGGTGGGTGCCTGTAGTCTCAGCTACTTGGGAGGCTGAGGCAAGAGAATCACCTAAGCCCAAGAGCTGGAGGTTGCTGTGAGCTGTAACGCCACAGCACTCTACCGAGAGCAACATAGTGAGACTCTTTTTCAAAAAAAAAAAAAAAAAGAAAAGAAAAGAAAATAATTCTTTCAAAAGAAATTCAAAGCACAGTAAGTATATCCTGTTTTTACTCTTTTGTTTGTGATCAACGTAATTTAAGCATGCCACGGAAGTTTAATCATATGTTCAAGTGTGCCGTGAGATGAAAATAGTTGAAAAACACTGCCCTACCACAGACTCTTGAAGGTGACCTAGAACAGCCTTAAGTCTAATTATCATGCCATTCACTTAAATCTGCATTGCGATCCACACCCCACCAAAGAGCTCTCAGAGAGGCTCATGGGAGGTTGGCATGTGCAGTAAAATTCTGGCGCCAAAGTGATCTCTGAATCATAAGGTGGGCACAACCCAGACAGTGTAAAACAGAACTTCTGGCCATGCTCACACCTCTTTGCTTTTTTGCCCTTTTGCCACAACAACGGAGGCCCATTCACTGTCTATGACAAATGTATCTTGCTTTGTGAACCTCTTTACTCTGTAAACCTATTTTCTCAATAAACTTTGTTTCACGCTTGCTTTATTTTGGGGTGTCTGGACATTCTTCAGCCAGGAACACCCCAAGAACCAAGGATGCATACTATTGCCTGAATCCCAGTCATTTTATTATTATTAATGTTATTGTTATTATTATTATTTTTTTTTGCAGTTTTTGGCCAGGGCTGGGTTTGAACCTGCCACTTCTGGTATATGGGGCCAATCCCCTACTCCTTTGAGCCACAGGAGCTGCCCCCAGACGTTTTAGGATGCAGACAGCTGCCTTGAAACCCGACAACATCAAGTGTTGACAGTATTAAAATTCTGGCTACCTGCTCTGGTGGTTGCTCACCGCTCTGCTGTATGTACCATGCGGCTAGAGGTTAGCAATCAGCAGGTTGACCCAACCTAACACCATTCATAGATCAACCCCTGTATAATTAGTGCTTTGAGGAGTCATAATCAGGTGGTAGTTGGAATTAACAAGCTGTGATTAGCCAGTTTTCAAAAAAATGGACCTTGACATATTTCCTCCTTGACTGTGACCTTTGGCTCTCCCTTCCTAGCAGACTCCTGCTAGCCTGGGGCATCCAGCAACAGATCCTCCACATTTGGTTCCAGCTTTTGAAACCTGACCCTTGTTCTCAGCTTACCTCATTGGCTGCACCCCTCTAGCAGGCCCTGTGATCCCCCGTTCACTGTGGTCTTATCTTTGGATCACTCCACTAGCCCAGCCAGCTCCCAGCTTGGTAGACATTTTAGTTCCCTACAGTCCAGGAAAATAGACCCTCTTGGGTTGGAGTATTTTTGCAACAAATCAAATTTTTACTTTATTCCACATTTTGTCAGCCCATTCCTGATGTGAGGGGACCAGACAGAGGCTTGGCAGCACTGGCAGAGCGCAGGCCAGGCCTCAGGCTCTGTCAGAGATCTGGGAGTCTGTGTCAAATTGGCTAATAACAGGCCTCCTGGAACAATGCATTCATGGTCCTCAGGGTGTGAATGTGGGTGTCAGAAATGTCAAGTCTAGGGCCAAAATTCAATAAGAAACCAGAGTGTTTAGCTAGATTTGACCACAAAACTAGAGAACTCAGTATCAGGCATTTTAGGCAAAGACTTTAGTCCATTTTTATTGGAAGCCTTTAAATGGGGGCATCATAAAGAATCATCATACAGTTTATGGTATTCACTAGCAAGGGGAATAGTGGACCAAGACAAACAATGGTTAAAAGGCTACATGAAATAAACAACTACTTAAGGGTTCTCTCCAGACAGGCCTTATAACTTCCCCACTCATTATTTCAGTATGTGTTTTGACAAGGAAAAGTTAGACTTACATATCAAATCCTTGAGGGTAGCATTAATATCCCCAGCCTGAGCCTTTTTAGTTTTGTTTTAAATGTTTCTTTAATACCTTGGTTTGTAGGATTCATCTTAGTCAAAGAATTTTCTGGGTTTTTTTTTTGTTTTTTTTTTTTTGAGACAGAGCCTCAAGCTGTCACCCTGGATAGAGTACTATGGCATCACAGCTCACAGCAACCTCCAATTCCTGGGCTCAAGCGAGTCTCTTGCCTCCACCTCCCAAGTAGCTGGGACTACAGGCGCCTGCCACAACACCAGGCCATTTTTTTTTTTTTTTTTTTTGGTTGCAGCCATCATTGTTGTTTGGCAGGCCTGGGCTGGATTCAAACCCGCCAGCTCAGGTGTACATGGCTGGTGCCTTAGCCCGTTGAGCCACAAGCGCCGAGCCAAGGAATTTTCTTACTGATTAACTGTCCCAAGACCCGGAGCAATTTGGGTAGGATAGCCTTCCAGAGCCACAGGTGCAGACACAACTGTGAGCTAAGGAAGACGTGAGCTCTTCAGACCCCTGGGGCTCAATAGAATTCTACCAGACAATTCTAACTAATCTGACTAGATTTAGGAACAGGAGACAGAGCCAGAACAGTCCCAGACCAAGAGGACCTTGAAAGGAAAAACAAGAATGTCCTTCCTGGCAGCATGATGGCTCGGAGTCATAATGGACAGAGATATCTTGAGAAACCTTAACCATTGCTTCTTGCCCACATGGCCAGATGTTACCGAAGACTGTACCTAAGGGAATTCTACAATTGGATAATTTGTAAGCTCTGCCAGAGACAACCTCTCCTCCAGACACTGCCCAAAGTTGTCCCTGGCAAGGGGGATGAATGCCTCACAGAGACTACATTTCCCAGACGCCCTTGTAGTTAGTTGTGGTCATGTGACTACATTTAGCCAATGGAATGTGAGTAGAAGTAATGCTCGCCACTTCTAGGCCGGGCCCATAAAAATCTCTTATGTGTACTTTCTGGTACTCCTCTTCTACTGAGTAGTGAAGATACCTCCCAGGTGATCTTGAAAATCATATGTTGCAAAAGGCAGAGCCTCTCTAACCCTGTGTCTCTGAATGAACATGTGAAAGAGAGTTGATGCATTCACCTGTACTTTAATGTGGACAAGAAATAAACTATTGTGTTTGAGCCATTATACATTCTGGGGTCTATTATGGAAATTAGCCTATCCAAATCCATATTCTCTTTGATACAGCTGTCACTGTGTGCAGATGTGTCTGTGCCCTTTCCTCCTTTCTTTAAATTTACCACAAGTCAAAAAAGCAGAATCGGAAGTCTTAAATTTAAATAGTTGTTAGGGACAAATGACACTCACCAAATTAGTGGTCACAGCATTCAGATCTTGGAGTCAGCAGAACAGCAGTACAGCAGAGCCTCACTTGAAGACAATCTGATATGTTAAAACAAAAAGTAAAACGTAAGACTCACAAAAACAGATATTTTAGAGTATGAGCATTCATTTCCAAAGGGTGTATTTAGTTTGCAACGGTATTCGCCACTATCTCCAGTAAAGGACAAACTTCCCTGCTGCCTTTAAAGTACGACATTTTAAAAACACACCCCTGAATCATTTAAACATAGAATTTATAAAGAACAAATCTCCTCTGCTAAGTAAACGGTACAAAGACTAGATGCTGACTCAGGAAATGACTTTAGAAGCCAGGAAAATTAGGGTATGACTTCTACGCCTATGCGCTATGCAGTTCTTATGTACATGTTAAAACTTTCCTCTTGGGAACGTAACTTTCTTGGGTCAGAGCTTCCAGAGCTTGTGAAATTATAGGCTTTACAAAGACTGCGAGTTTTTTGACAAAGTTAAAACAGACACATTCCAGTGCCTCTTTGGGCTTAATATCATCCCAGATGCAATGAAAATAAGCCCTCTATAAACAGGGTGATGAGACAATGGAGGTGCATATGCCAGAACCACCAGAAATGTGCTGGGTAAAGGCAGCATGGCCGTGAGTGTTCTCTTACCAGGGCTGCCATCTTTTTACAAGGTTAAGTGTGAAAATGCCATTTGATGGCACAGGGCACGCATTTTCCTAGAACAGGGCTTATTTTTATGTCTGATCCCTCAATATAAGATCCAGGAAGCAAACAGTCCAGAACTTTGAACAAACATGCTGGCAGTCTGAAATAGAGCATTTGGGCCGAAGGAGAAAGGGGAGACGAAACAAGAGGGTTGACTAGCAAAGGCCCCAGTTGGGCCATTTCCCCAGGGTTTTAGCTTTGTTATCGTTATTATTTATTTTTCTTTCTTTTTGGCATTCTTGTCTGACCGTGTAGAGACAAGAGAGATCAGATTCCCCTTGGGATGGCATTTTGAGGGTCTTCCAAATGCAGTCCCGCCCTCCCCTGGGCTGAGCCTGCCAGGCCTCAGGTGCAGGGAACAAGATGGCGCCCCATGGCAAAGGGCACTGGGTGAGGGGCCTAGGTGGGCCTTCACTTACTCGGAGGTGCCGGCTGCTCTGAAGCCCAGACGCTGCCAGCTCCCTGGGCCCAGGAGTTGCAACCGCTTTCTCGCTCTGGGTTCTTCACTTCTTGTTGAGATCAGCTCCACATATTTTTCTGATGATGTCACCTATTCTGACTTCCTACATTTTGAAAGTTGATCTGCAAGTAAAACCTTCCATGAGGCTTTAAAGAAAAAAAAAAAAAAGAAGAAGAGAAGAAAAGAAAGGTGTGCTGTGGGAAGATGGAGAGGAGGAAAAAGGCTGTTGCCTCTTTATTTTGAGATTTGCTGCAGCTGCGAGTGCCACTCCCCAGCTAGTTTCCTGGCTGCAGAGGGAGGCCAGTGGCCAGGCGTGTGTGACGTCAGGGCCAGGCCTGAGTCACTGCCAGCGGCCGGTCTGCCCTGCCACTCGGAAGGGGACAAAAGGAACCTTTGATGTCCAGAGGCCCTCCTCTCAGCACACTCAGCACTGAGCAGCAGGCCAGGAGAACATTCCTGCCGCCTCCCCACCCCCGGCCGCCTTTCCTACTTCCGGAACAGTCCTAGACAGATTCACCCAGGCCTCCCCAAGGGACATCACCCTCCTACACAGCAGAGGCATGGCCACGCTCTGTCATAGAGAGAAGCAGGGGAGAAGAAGCGGGTGTTTCCCTAGAGACTGTCACTTCCCCTTTGCTATCTCCCCTCTTCCTTGTGGTGCCCACCTTACCCAGGGCGTCGCAGTGAAGGCACTGGTCACCATCCCAGGGTAGCACTGGTGGCCACTGTCAGTTCTCCTTTGCCTTTGTGCTATGGCCATGGGCCTTAGCCACCTGCTCTGGTGCCAACATGAGGCAGCTCTTCCCGGATTTAAGACGGCGCCACTTTTTAAAGGAAATATGGCACGAGGCTCGGTAAATATATGATGAAGGAACGATAATTTTAAAATAAAACAATAGAGGACATATATTAAAAACTTAGAGTGAGCCGGGCGTGGTGGCTCACGCCTATAATCTTAGCACTCTGGAAGACCGAGGAGGGTGGATTGCCTGAGTTCACAGGTTCCAGACCAGCCTGAGCAAGTGCGAGACCCGCCCCCCCCCCCCCACACCTCATCCTCCGTCTCTAAAAACTAGACGTGTACTGTGGTGGGCGCCTGTAGTCCCCGCTACTGGGGAGCCTGAGACAAGAGAAACACTTGAGTCCAAGAGTTTGAGGTTGCTGTGAGCTATGATGCCACGGCACTGTACCGAGGGCGACAAAGTGAGACTCCGTCTCAAAAATAAACAAATAAACAAACAAACAATAAAAACTTAGAGTGAATGTTCGAGCCTCTGTGCCAACTACTTTATGAAGATCATTTCATTTATTGGTATTATTGCCACAAAGCTATGAGGTAGGTACTATTGTTACTTCTATTTCTATAGATGAGAAAATGGATGCTCAGAGAGGTTAAGACACTTCCTTCGTGTCTCACAGCTGGTTAATGGCAGAGCCTGGATTGTCTGATCTCAAATCTTGTTTTCTTAAGCACTCTGCTGAAGGGCTGGCGTGATTGAAGGAATATTGGCCAGGGGCATCCTGTCCAAGAAAGGGAAGACAAGAATAAAGATGGGTCTTGGACCAAATCTACAAGGACACAGTGGAACCATTGGGGTGTCCTGTCTAGGTGAGACAGGCCTCGTGCTTTCCTGATGCGTCCATACCAGGTCTGAGGGATGGCAAGTGGGAGGATTACCAGAGTGGCCAGGAGGATCAGAGTCATCAGGTCCCATTGTGGATGAGAAGCTGGAACCAGAAGACGAGTCAGGGAGGTCTGAGGGGCCTGTGGCGTGTGATGGGTGCAGAGTCTGAGAGCCACAGTGGACAGGACACCCAAGGCCCAGGCTTCTTTTTGCTGCCTCCTGCCCTCAAGGAAGAGGATGGGGGAGTCTGTGAAATTAAATTGGTCAGTCTGGGGCAGGCAAGAAGACTACAGAGAAGAAAGACATGATGATGCTCTCAAAGACTCTGGGCCAGAGAAGGAGCTGGAACAGTGGTGTGGTTTCAGTGCGCGAGGAGGGCTGGACATGACCAGGAACAGACCTAGACCTCAGAGGGGCAGACACTTTCTACTCTTAGCAGTGTCCCACCAGCAGTCGGCTGCCGCCCTGAGCCTGAGTGAGAGTCCTGGCAATGGCTGTGTGTAAGCAAAGGTGAGGAGGGCTGCGCAGCAGAGAACACCTGCCTAGGAGGAGTCTGGGCCCAGACACACATGACCTTGGAGGTGCCTTCCCTTTGTGGTTTATGATTCTGTGGTTTGTACTTTTCCACAATTCTCCTGAATAAATGTCTCATTCTAAGAGGAAGACAAAAGCCAGGAATTTCCAGCCCCTTGTGGGTCTGAGAGGTGTTGGTGCCCATGGCTTTCTATTCCTTTCCACTGTGGGGTGGGGCATCTGGTTGCAAGGACCTCTCTCTTGGCTCAGGAGATCTCTGCCTTTGACAGCTGGGAACATTGTGTAGTTACCTGTTCCTGGGAGCTCTGCCAGTTGCCACTCTGAGGCCCAACTTGCTCTGTGGGATTTGAAGTTCTAAGCAGGTGGAATTCACAGAGGTGAATTTCACAAGAGAGACAAGCCACATGCTTTTAATCAGGGGAGCAGCAGCAACTGATCAGGTTCACTGTCAATGTTCACACAGAGCCTGACCTTGGGCTGAGGAAAGCACTTTAAGTTCCAGGCATTTTTGGCAGCAGCCTTGTTTATTCTTTTCTTCCCTCTCTGCAGAAAATGCCTCTGGGCACCTCCCTGCTCTGTCTCCCCAAAGGCTTAGTGCCTCACTTGCTTCACACACACAGGTATTTATTTCTCTAAGAAGATGAACAGAGGCCGATTATTTCTTTACTGCCGCTTGTGGGACCAGGATAATGTGAACAGAAAAAGAAAGGAAGGAAGCAGAAATATCAGTCAGCCTAAGTGAGACAGATGCTTGCACTGTATGCTCTGGGGCTGATACTAACAATAAAATCAGGGAGATGAGCAAACCATTCTCCTGGAAGTACAGAGAAATACCACGACACTTCCCTGGCCTCTAACCTGTCTGGAGCATCCTCCTTCTTCACTAAAACAAATGCCATTATATGCTGATAATTAAGAAAAATCTTTATGGGTTCAAGAAATCCCTTGGAAAATTTGTCTGTACTTGCACCCATTTTCTCTCACTTCATTCACACTTTTTTCCCCCCAAAAAACAGTTTATTAAGATATAATTTACACGCCATAAAGTTCACCCATTTAACATGTACAATTCAATAGATTTTAGTATGTATATTTACAGAATTTTATAATTTATAATCTAATTTTCAACAGTTTTGTCACCCCCAAAAGAAACATTGTGCTTGTTAGGTATCATTCCTTGTTTGTCCCCTCCGCCCAAGCTAGGCTTCCATTACTCTACTTTCTTTCTCTATAGATCTACCTTTTCTGGACATTCCTTCATGCAGAATCATACAACATACGATCTTTTGTGCCTGGTTTCTTTCATTTAGCATAGTGCTTTCAAGGTTCATCCATGTTGTAAATGCTACAGTTCAAATGTTTGTCCCCTTTGAAACTCATGCTGAAATTTAATCCCCAATGTTGCAGTATGGAGAGGTGAGGCCTTTAAAAGGTGATTACTCCGCTCGTGGATTTATGCGGTAATGGGTCATCACAGAATTGGGACTCATGGCCTTAGAAGACTTGGAAGAGAGACTGAGCTAGCACAGTCAGGCCCCTCACCGAGTGATGCTTGGTGCCACCTTGAGACCCCTCAAAGAGTCCCCACTAGCAAGGGGGTTCTCCCCAGACATGGCCTCTGACCTTGAACTTCACGGTCTCCATAACTATAAGAAATACAGGAAGACCCCAAAGTCACCCCTGAAGTTGCCATACATAGGGAACATGGGAAATTATAGCTAAACATGCCTTTATTTACAAACTATTCATTACAGAATTGTACAAAATGTTTACAAAATATTATCTACCTGTTGGCCACCTCTTAGTTAAATTCTGTAATGCATTGTTGTAAATAAAGGTAGATTTAGCTACAATTTTCCATTTTTCCCTATGTATGGTGACTTTGGGGTTGACTTTTGGGATACCCTGTAAATTCCTCTTCTTTATAAATTACCCAGTTTCAAGTATTCTGTTATGAGCAACAGAAAATGAACTAAGACGTAGAATATTTCAGTACTTAACTTCCTTTTAATAATATTCCATTGTGTGGATATATGACATATGTTTATCCCTATATCTGTTGATTGATATTTGAGTTATCTTCACTTTTTGGCTATTATGAATATTGTTGCTATGAACATTCATGCACAAGATTTTTGAGGACTTATGCTTTCATGTCTTTTGGGCAGATAGCAAGGAGTGGGACTGCTGGGTGACATGGTAACTGTGTTTAACATTTTGAGGAATTGTCAAATTGTTTTCCAAAGAACTGCATCATTTTACATTCCCACCAGCAATTTATGAAGGATCTGATTTCTCTACGTCCTTGCCAATAGTATTATTGTTTGCCTTTTTTATTACAGCGTCCTTATTGTGGTTTTGAATTGCATTTACTAAATGACTAATGATGGCACATATCTTTTCACAAGCTTATTAGCCATTTGAGGACTATCTCTTCAAAAAAAAGAACTGTCTCTTTAAGTCCTTCCTCTATTTTTATGTATGCATGTATGTATGTATTTTGGAGACAGAGTCTCACTTTATTGCCCTTGGTAGAGTGCTGTGGCATCATAGCTCACAGCAACCTCAAACTTTTGGGCTTAAGTGATTCTCTTGTCTCAGCCTTCAGAGTAGCTGGGCCTATAGGCTCTCACCTCCACACCTGGCTATTTTTAAAGACGAGGTCTCGCTCTGGCTCAGGCTGGTCTTGAACCTGTGAGCTCAGCCAATCCACCCACCTTGGCTTCCCAGAGTGTTAGGATTACAGATGTGAGCCATTGTGATGGCCCCTTCATCTATTTTTATATTGAGTTGGGTACCTTTTTCTTTTTGAGTTGTAGGGGTTCTTTATGTATTTTGGACACAAGTTCCTTATCAGATAAGTATTTTGCAAACATTATCTCCTTTTCAGTGGGTTGTCTTTTTACTTTCTTCATGGTCTTATTTGAAGCATAAAAGTTTTTTTTTTTTTGAGACAGAGCCTCAAGCTGTCACCCTGGATAGAATGCTGTGAGATCACAGCTCACAGCAACCTCCAATTCCTGGGCTCAAGCGAGTCTTCTGCCTCTGCCTCCCAAGTAGCTGGGACTACAGGTGCCCACCACAACGCCCGGCTATTTTTTGGTTGCAGCCGACATTGTTGTTTGGCAGGCTTGAGCTGGATTCGAACCCGCCAGCTCAGGTGTACGTGGCTGGCGCCTTAGCCTGCTGAGCCACAGGCGCCGAGCCTGAAGCATATAAGTTTTTAATTGAGATGAAGCCCAACTTATTGATATTCTCTTATATCACTTGTGCTTTGGCATTATATTTAAAAAACCATTGACCAATCCAAGGCTGTACACCTGAGTTTTCTTCTTAGAGTTTTATAGTTTTCATTCTTACATTTAGACCTATGATGCACTTTAAATTAATTATGGCAGAGCCAGAACTCTTGCTAGTGGACAGGAAGGAAAGAAAATCAGAGAGTGCTCAAACTTAATTTGTGTCCTATCACCCAGGGTAAAATGCTTAGTGCAATGTCTGAGAGACAATAAGGGCTCAATAAATGTTGGATTTAAGTTGTTTTTGCAGTGGTTACTTCATTCCACCACAGTTTTTGTTAATGGCATGGGGGTTATATCATGGCCTCTAAGAATCCAGCTTAGAGGCTGCTACCCTGTGGCCTATTTCCACTTATTTAGGCAAAGTGGGGAAATTTGAATTTCACATTATTATTCTCCTTTCTCCTAAATCATGCCTCAGAGAATCAACTCCTGGAAAACTACAAAGTTCATCTTTGGGACTCCTTTGGTAGTATCTGGAGGTCACATCCCCTGCTTTCTCCCTGGACCAGCACCAGACCCATGCTCCTGCCTCTCCAACACAAAACCTTCTAGCACAGCAGAAGTTACTGTAAAACTGCAGGTCAGGATGGATTGTTTAGTGGGTTGGCATTGGCTTCAAGGGACAGAACAAAAGAAAACAGAATAGAAAATACCCAAGTAAGTTGTAAGAAAGACTTCTGTTTCGGTTTAATAATATGTATCTGAGATGGGTCTGTCTGTGAAACATTTTCTACAGCGGCTCAAGGTTTTAAAAAAATGTTGAAAGAAGTGGTGTTGGAGTAGATCCTTCACTTTAGTTAAGGCGTTTAAACAACTCATGAGCGCATAAAGTCACGCCCCTCCAAGTGGTCTGTCCATTTTGATGGGGATTGAAACCTTAAGTCCCATTAGTAGTGAAGGATTCAGAGGTGTGGAGGCCCTTTCTTGTAATTTATAATACTTGGAGAAGGAATACCTTCTGCTAGCTGTGTGGCCCTCCCCACCCCACATACCCCCTCTCAGCCATCCCCTTCTCTCGCTCCCACAAATACCTTGAACTTGCATGGGGTTTTCTGTTTTCCAAGACTCTTTCATCAATTTCATTTGGTTCTCACAACCATCCCACAAAGTTGATGGGTCAGATCCAAGTCCTTGCTTGGCTACTTAACACGCTGTGTGACCGAAGCCTCAGTCTCCTCAGCTTTATTATGTATGTAACAGAGAGGTTAAGAGACCTGGCCCCCATCACACAGCCTGGAAGTAACAGAACCAGGAAGAGAACTAGATTTTTCACTTCCCAGCCTGATTGTCCCACAGGCTCCCCTTGTGGAAATGCCTATCTTTTTTTAGAGGCATGATTCATCTGACTGCCATGACCAAGAATGTTTAAAAAGCAGAGAACATTTTGCCCTCCTTCCTCTCCCCACCCGTATCTGAAAACACTGACTTTTATGGCACAAAGCACAAGACAAATAGCTCTTCATGCCTCCTGGTTAAGGGTTATCACTCTCCACATCAAAGACTATTTATTTAAGGCTGGGACTGTCAGAAACAGAAACAAGTCAAGAAAAGAGGCAAGCAGAGTTCTGAATGCTCAGCTTTCGTCCTTTGTGTAGGAGAGTGTCCCCCCTAGTGGCCCTGCAGGAAAATAACTTTTGGAAAACTCACGAATAGATTCCATATTGACGCAGTCGGAGGACTTGGTACTTCAGAGGAGCCTGAAGCGCTTGGTTCTGTGTCTCTCTCAAGTGATGGAAATTAAGGACAAGAGCAGTGGTTTTTAGCCAGGGGTGATTTTGCCCTCCCCTCGCCCTGGAACCATTTGGTAACATCTGGTATCAGTGGTCAGAAGCCAGGGATGCCGCTAAAGCTCCTGTGATACGCAGGACAGATCCCACCACGAGGAACTATCTGGCTCAATCCATCAACAGTGGTGAGGGTGGGCAACATAGACTGGAAAAGCAGGGTGACCCACCCAGGGGCTTAGCGTTTATTCACAGCTTTTAACAGGCTCAGGCTAAGGGCTTTCTTTTTATTCCTTAAAAACAATTTTTTATTAGAATTATCAAAAATCTAAATGTAATACATGCTCATAAATAAAAATATAATACAAGACATAAAGATTTATTGTCCCCTCACCCTTCCCATAATCAATGTTAATATCTGTGGGGGTTTATTAGCTTGAACTGTATCAAAATGCCAATTTTAGAGCCTTCTTGATTTTCAAAAATGGCAGTTTCCTATGGCTAAACATCAGATGTTCATCCCATGCGCACCCTGAAATAACCAGGAATACACACAGAGGATTCTTTTGATGTTGCTTGTCATGCTAAAATTGGCTTCCACAACACGTATTACCTTACAATTTTTTATTAATACACTGAATATCGCTTCAGATTAAAGATAAGGATCTTTGCATGTTTCCAGAAGTTTGGGATGCTCAGGACTATGGGCTCCCAGGAGCTAAGACGGCTGGTGACAGGCGTGAGAGGACTCTGAGTCACGTGGTGTGTATCTTTAATCCCTCTCTGATACTTGAGATTTCACCCTTTTATAGAAAGTGTGGACTATGATCAGAATCTTCTGTACTCTATGCTGTTTAACTAGAAATTAATAGCATCCTTTTATTGTCTTTTCATTTATTACTAAGGAGACTTTCTGTTTATAGAAAGTAATATTGATTTCCTTTTGACTATGGGGGTGGGGTTAAAACTTAATTTTATGACAAATTCATGTGGAAAACTGAGACGACTCAAACAGAAATGTTCTAGTGGTACAAGAGTAATTAAAGTTTGGAAAGGAGTGATGTAATTCATTCTTGGTATGGTTAATCATTTACTGATCCTATATTCAATCATTCCCTACTGATGAACAGACAGGTTTTTGCCCCCAGAAGTTTAAAAAGAAATTATTTTGTTGTTAGAGAAATGTTGCAATAAATATCTTTATACTTAGACTTTCATACTTTTATTTCTGCAGAATAGCTGGTCCAAAGTGAGATTCCTGGTTCAAATTTTTTATATATTTTTGATTTTAATAGCTATTTTTAGATAATTTTCAAAAAAGCTAAAGCAAGTCATACTTGATTCAATCTCATACCAGCGACAGATATATTCCTTCAAGCTTTTGACATTACTGGCATCACCGGATGTTATCACTCTTTTTAGGCTTTACCAATCTGATGTCTAAAACTGCCACCTCACTTTTGCTTTTAATTTGTATATTCCTGACTCTTGGTGGCTGAGAACATAGACTCTGAAGTAAAAATGCTTGCATTTGACTCCAAGTCTGCCACTTCAGGCTTGTATTTCCTTGGTTAAGAGTCTTAAGATATTTCTCGCATCTGTCAAAAAGAGATAAAAATATCCACCTTGTCAATTGCTAGAATGATTAAAGGAGTTAATATATGTAAAACTCTAAGAAAAGTCCCAGAGTTATATTAATAGTAAGCACTATTCATATATAAGTATTAGTATTATGGGTAAGTTCGAATAACTTTTTCTAAGTTTATTGACCATTTGTATTTTCTTACAAATTGCATTTCTATGTACTTTACCTATTTTTCTGTTGATTTGTCTTTTTCTTGTTAATTTGTAGGTGCTATTTGTATATTAGGCATCTTTAGGTACATAAACTACATAGATTGCAAATGTACACTTTTCTCTACTTTATCATTAGTCTTTTGACTTTTTGTATAGTATGTATTTAAACATGGAACATTTTTTTTTTACTTTTTGAGACAGAGTCTCAAGCTGTCACCCTGGGTAGAGTGCCATGGCATCACAGCTCA
>CAUYON010082954.1:0-12954 GCA_963573935.1 Arctocebus calabarensis
CCAGCTACTTGGGAGGCGGAGGCAAGAGACTCGCTTGAGCCCAGGAATTGGAGGTTGCTGTGAGCTGTGATGCCACAGCACTCTACCCAGAGTGACAGCTTGAGGCTCTGTCTCAAAAATAAATAAGTAAATAAAATGACAGAACACCAAAAGAAGACTGATTCCTCAACAACAATATTCTATTGAATTTGGCTTCCTTTGGACCAAAAATTCAAAAAGTATTTCAAAGAAAATTTCAAGGTTATGACCTTATTCTTATTAGTAAAGTTCTTGTACTTTACCTGATACTAAACTAGAAGTAAAAATCTTTAAGAAAACAAATTATTCTATACAATGTGCAAAGTCTAAACTTCACTTGCTAATGCCAAGGGATTTTCTGCCCAACGCTACATCTGAACATAGGGCAAGCCTCTTCGGCTTTCTGGGCCATTTCCTCCTCTACAAAATGAGAGGGTTCAACTCAGTTGCCTTTATTGATTCCTTGATTTTTTTTTTTTTTTTTTTTTTTTTATTACCCATGTTACTCAAGGGCCCATGATTTGTGGCCTGGCAATCGTGATTTTAGAGTATGAGTCAAAAAGAACCAAAAGATCAGTCAGGTGAGAGGTTTTTATACCACTACTATAAAACTTAGTCACATTAGTCCAATTGTCACTTTTTAAAGTTCTCTTTGGTTTGTTTTCTTCCCTGTTCATTATAATAGAAGCTCTTCACTATATTCTCAGCACCCAGAACAATACCTGGCACATAGGATATGTTTAATAAATATTTGTTAAATTACTCGGCTCTGTGCCTGTAGCTCAAGTGGCTAAGGGGCCAGCCACATACACCTGAGCTGGTTGCTCGAATCCAGCCTGGGCCTGCCAAACAACAATGACAACTACAACCTAAAAATAGCCGGGCGTTGTGGCGGGCACCTGTAGTCCCAGCTACTTGGGAGGCTGAGGCAGGAGACTCGCTTGAGCCCAGGAATTGGAGGTTGCTGTGAGCTGTGATGCCACAGCACTCTACCCAGGGCGACAGCTGGAGACTCTGTCTCAAAACAACAACAACAACAATGTGTTAAATTACTAAATGAACAAGAAGAGCATATTGTATTAGGTGCTGAGGATCAGAGCAACAAAGGAAATAAGGTACATCAAAATGGTCTCTTCCCAACTCTGGTTACTCCCATTCCCTTGTATGTGTCTGAATCTACTCTTTTTTTTTTTTTTTTTTTGAGACAGAGCCTCAAGCTGTCACCCTCGATAGAGTGCTGTGGCATCACAGCTCATAGCAACCTCCAATTCCTGGGCTCAAGCGAGTCTTCTGCCTCCGCCTCCCAAGTAGCTGGGACCACAGGCGCCCGCCACAACGCCCGGCTATTTTTAGGTTATAGTTGTCATTATTGTTTGGCAGGCCCCGGGCTGGATTCGAACCCGCCAGCTCAGGTGTACGTGTTGAGCCATAGGCGCCGAGCCTGAATCTGCTCTCTATTGTAATTATTTAGGATTTGGTCTTACTTCCATAACCACATATCCTTTCTGGCCTTCTCTATTACTGACAATTTCCTCTGCCATCTCCCCTACCTCTGTAGCACTAGATTATAAACTGCTTTGAATAAGGAACTGTTTCTTTGCAGTGCCTAGACCCAATGCCCAGCCCTTCCACAGGGTTACTTGATACATACTTTCTGAATAAAGGAGAACCTCAAGCAAGGAGAAAATGATGTTGAGAAGAAGCTGTAATGGGTACCTTTTAGATAACTGCATCTACTCCAAATCAAGGAAAATATGTAGAATTTTAATGTATAATTAAAGAGCTGGAATTCTCCCATACACATTTCAAGCTCTGCTTATACAAGATGATCAGAAAAATAGGTCAAACTGGTACCCGTAGCGCAGGGGTCAAGGCACCAGCGACATGCACTGAGGTGGTGGGTTCAAACCTGGCCCAGGCCAGGTGAACAACAATGACAACTACAAAAACAAACTACAGGTGCCTGTAGTCCCAGCTACTTGGGAGGCTGTGCAAAGAATTGCTTGAACCCACGAATTTGAGGTTACTATGAACTGTGACCCCACGCCACTCTACCGAGCACTACATGGTAAGACTCTGTCAACAACAACAACAGAAAAAAGAGGTCAGACAGAGCATCTCCAGGTACAGAAATGGAGTGATGCCATTTCTGAGGATGATGCTCCCCTGATAACATTTCAGGTAAACCAGAACACAGCAGATTTACTGCAAAGGATTGTGGGAAACAGATGAAGAGGGAATTGTAACATACTGTAACTCCTAAAAGCTGTTGCCTAGTCTGGGCTTTATGCCTACTATCCAGACTTAATCCCACCATGGAATCAACTAGTAACTAGTGCTTGGGCATAATTATAATCATTAAAGCAAACACACACACACACACACACACACACGGGGTGTCTTTTGAATTCAAATGTACTGTGCAAAGTGATGGAGAAAGAAGGGATGAGAAATTACATTGACCTTTGAGGAGCTTCAACCTGACTAGTAGAATCAGAAATACTCATATATACAAAAATGATGAAGAGCATTCATACAGGTTTCATTCTGTCAATACTGTATCAATTCAGAATGCTAAGTCACAAAAATCTTACTCTTTTTCAAATTAGTTTGGAAGAAGGTGAACTATAATCCTCATATTTTGTTTGTGGCCTTCAAAATTCAAAAATACACTGGAAATTCCAGATGGATAAATGAAACAGACAAAGGAGTATAGGGGGAAGTCTTCATTCAAAACACACGATATGGTTTCTTAAATATGACAGCAAGAGTATAAAGTGAGAAAATGAAAAATAGATAAATTGGACTTCATCAAAATTAAAAAAAAATTGTGCTCCAAATAACACAATTAAGAAAGTGAAAAGAGGGCGGCGCCTGTGGCTCATTGAGTAGGGCGCCAGCCCCATATACCTAGGGTGGCAGGTTCAAACCCTGCCTCGGCCGAACTGCAAAACAGAAAAATAGCTGGGCGTTGTGGTGGGCGCCTGTAGTCCCAGCTACTCGGGAGGCTGAGGCAAGAGAATCGCCTAAGCCCAGGAGTTGGAGGTTGCTGTGAGCTGTGTGACACCATGGCACTCCACTGAGGGCGATAAAGTAAGACTCTGTCTCTACAAAAAAAAAGAAAGAAAGAAAGAAAAAAAAGTGAAAAGAGGGGCCAGAAGCAGTGGCTCATGCCTGTAATCCCAACACTTCGGGAGACTGAGGTAGCCGGATCGCCTGAGCTCACAAGTTGGAGACCAGCCTGAGCTACAGCAAGACACCCCACCCCCAACCCCTATCTCTAAAAGTAGCTGGGTGTTGTGACAGGCACCTCTAGTCCCACCTACTTGGGAGGCTGAGGCAAGAGAATCGCTTGAGCCCAAAAGTTAGAGGTTGCTGTGAGCTACACTGTCACAGCACTCTACTGGGAGCAACAGGTAAGACTGTCCCCCCCAAAAAAGAAAATGGGTGAAGGACATGAATAGCTATTCCAAATGACTAATAAGCACATGAAAGGTTATTAGACATCATTAGTCATTGGGGAAATGCAGATTAAAACCACAATGAGATTCCATTTCATACTCACTAAAATATCTAAAATTCAAAAGGCAATAATAATAAATATTGGCTACAATGTATAGGAACCCTCACACATTGCTAGTGGGACTGTAAAATGGTGTAGCCCTTTTGAAAAACATTTTGACAGTTTCTCAAAATGTTAAATATAGAATTGTCCTATAATACAGAAATTTTACTCATTGATATATGAGAATTTTACTCATTTCAAGAGAATTGAAAATGTATGTCCAGGCTTGGTGCCTGTGGCTCAAGCGGCTAAGGCACCAGCCACGTACACCTGAGCTGGTGGGTTCCAATCCAGCCTAGGCCAGCCAATAAAAAATGACCAGGCATTGTGGCAGGCGCCTGTAGTCCCAGCTACTTGGGAAGCAGAGGCAGGAGAAGCACGTGAGCCCAGGAGTTGGAGGTTGCTGTGAGTCATGATGCCATAGCACTCTACCCAGGGCAACAGCTTGAGGCTCTATCTCAAAAAAAAATAAAGAAAAGAAAATGTATGTCCACATAAACCCTCTACACAAATTTTCATAGTAGCATCATTTATAATAGCCAAAAAGTATAAATAACCAAATGTTTATCAGTGGATTAACTAGCAAAAAAAAAAAAAAATATATATATATATATATATATATATGTATATATTTCTATACAATGGACTATTGTTCAACCATATAAAGGAAGGACAATATTAATATATGCTACAAAATAAAAACATTATGCCAACTGAAAGAAGCCAGATGCAAAAACTCACATATTGTTTGACTCCATTTATATTAAGTGTCCGGGATAGGCAAATTCATAGTGACCAAAAGTAGATTAGTGGTTGCCAGGGGTTGGGGGAAAGGAGGAATTGGAGTGTCTGCTAAGGGTACAAGGTTTCTTTTGTCAGGGGGTGATAAAATGTTCTAGAATTATATATTGGAAATAGTTGCATGTATGTGTGAATATACCAAAACCACTGACTTGTTTACACATTAAAGAGTGAATTTTATGTTGTGTGCTTTAAACATCAGTAAAAAAAGAGGGTCCTAGGCAGTGCCTGTGGCTCAAGGAGTAGAGCGCCAGCCCCATATGCTGGAGATGGTGGGTTCCAACCCAGCCCCAGCCAAAAACTGCAAAAAAAAAAAAAAAAAAGAGGCTCCTAAGAAATGAAAGTGTTTGGGTGGGCCTGTGGCTCAAAGGAATAGGGCACCGGCCCCATATGCTGGAGGTGGCAGATTCAAACCCAGCCCCGGCCAAAAACTGCAAAAAAAAAAAAAACTTATAAAAATAATGAAATGAAAGTGTTTGATAAATGTTCATCCACTTAAAAACCTATTAAGCCAGTGGTGGTGGCTCACAACTCTAGTCTCAGCTACTCAGGAGGATGAGGTTGAAGGATTGCTTGAGCCCAAGAATTCAAGACCAGCCTGGGCAGCATAGCAAGACCCCTGTCTCTAAAAAAAGTAATTTAAAAAATAAACCAGGGTTTACAGAAATTAGATTTTTACTAAAAATATACATTTAGGGCTGGGCGCAGTGGCTCATGCCTGTAATCCTAGCACTTGGGAGGCTGAGAGGCGTGGATTGCCTAAACTCATAGGTTTGAAACCAGCCTGAATAAAAGTGAGATCTCATCTCTGAAAAATAGCCGGGCATTGTGGCAGGCAGCTATCGTCCCAGCTACTTGGGAGGCTGAGGCAAGAGAATTGCTTGCAAGAGTTTGAGGTTGCTGTGAGGTGTGATGCCATAGCACTCTACAACAACAAAAAGTGAGACTCTGTCTCAAAAAAAAAAAAATACATATATATATAAATTTTGCTTTCTGACACATTTTTCTATCTCGTAAAAGGCTTATACTAGGAATTCCATGTAGTATTCTGATGCATTCCTAAGAAGAGAGGTTCTGCATATCATAAAAAGATTTATCAGTTTAAATTTTTGTGTGTTGTCCCATTAAAAACCACACATACACTAAAGACAGTCTAGCAGCTGGTGCTATCAGCAGAGCCGTCTGCTTCCCCAGGATAGACCAAATGGATAAGCAGACCTTAAGAGGGAGATTAGCATGCATAAGGCTTTGGAGGAGGGCTCTTGGATCAATATCATGGCAAGGATGGACAGGAAGCAGGATTGGGCAGAGGGAGAAGCCAGACTGTGATGTAGTTTCAAGGGGACCTAAGGAGACCTTGAAGGAAACTCTAAAGCTGGGTGGCCCTTCAGCATTGTCCTGAGTTGGTGGGGGGGGCTGAGCCTTTCACAACTCCAACTTGAGCGGTCACTGGATGCAGGGTGCCCCAGGAAGGGAGTAGGGGCAATCTAAGAAGAAATGGCTGAGTTTCATCAAATGACTCTTGAAGGAACTGTCAACTGCTAGCATTCCCAGTGTTTAGAGACAGCAGTTCTTTTTTCCTGAAAGGAGTTAGGGTGATGTATCATTTCTTCCACTTCCTATCCTAAAATGCTTAGGAATACAACTAGCATTTACCAAGAACCTACTATGCACCTACTGTTTATATATATATATGATTTCATTTAATCTCATGACCGGAGGTTATTTGACCCCAAGACCACATGCTTAGTGATGGCGGTTGAATTGTGGGACCATCTCTGACTCCAAAACTCAAACTCTTTCATTCATATCACACTAGCCAAGTGACTATTTGAAAATTGAAAATTTTGGAAGTATTTATTAATTCATGTCTCAAAATTGACATCTTCTGAACAGTCACTGTTTGCCAGACAATTAAAAAAAAAGTCTCAGGCGGCGCCTGTAGCTCAGTCAGTAAGGTGCCGGCCCCATATACGAGAGTGGCGGGTTCAAACCCAGCCCTAGCTGAACTGCAACAGCAACAAAAAATAGCTGGGCGTAGAGGTGGGTGCCTGTGGTCCCAGCTACTCGGGAGCTTGAGGCAGGAGAATCGCCTAAACCCAGGAGTTGGAGGTTGCTGTAAGCTGTGTGATGCCATGGTGCTCTACCGAGGGTGATAAAGAAAGACTCTGTCTCTACAAAAAAAAAAAAAAAGTCTCACACCATGCCACACCAAAATATATATGGTGTTTATGTAGTAAATATAGACTCAGGGTATTAGTTTCAAGACCCCAGAGAGATGGCTCGGTGCCTGTGGCTCAACGGGCTAAGGCGCCAGCCACGTACACCTGAGCTGGCGGGTTCGAATCCAGCCCAGACCCGCCAAACAACAATGACGGCTGCAACCAAAAAATGGCCGGGTATTGTGGCGGGCGCCTGTAGTCCCAGCTACTTGGGAGGCAGAAGCAAGAGACTCGCTTGAGCCCAGGAATTGGAGGTTGCTGTGAGCTGTGATGTCACTGCACTCTATCCAGGGTGACGGCTTGAGGCTCTGTCTCAAAAAAAAAAAAAAAAATAGACCCCAGAGAGATACTAAAATCCATAGATGCCCAAGTCCCTTGTAGTATTGCCCAAGTGGTATAATATTTTCATAGAATCTATGCATACTCCACTATACTATACTCTAAATCATCAATGGATGATTATAATACCTAAAACAATGTAAATACCATGAAAATAGTTGTTATGCTGTATTGTTCAGGGAATAAGAACAAGGGGGAAAGGTCTACACATGTCCAGCACAAATGTAACCATCCTTTATTTTTTACTTTTATATTTTGGAGATTGCCCCAGAGTAAAGTGCCATGGCATCCGCTGAGCTCACAGCAACCTCAAACTCCTAGGTTTAGGCAATCCTCTTGCCTCAGCCTCCCAAATAACTGGTACTATAGTCACCTGTCACAAAAGCTAGATAATTTTTCTATTTTCTATTTTTTGTTCAGACTGCTCTCAAACTCCTGAGCTCAAGCAATCTACCTGCCTCGGCCTTCCAAGAATACTAGGATTACTAGATTTTCGTTGCTAGTGAAATAATTTTATGGTTGGGGGTCACCACAACATGAGGAACTGTATTAGAGGGTCACGGCATTAGGAAGGTTGAGAACCACTGCTTTAGAAGGTTTACAAGGCTTGGTGGCTCATACCTGTAATCCTGGCACTTTATGAGGCAGAGGCGGGAGAATTGCTGGAGGTCAGAAGATTGAGACCAGCCTGAGAAAAATAGCAAGACCCCTATAAAAAATAAGAAAAATTAGAAAAAAATTAGCCAGCCGTGGTAGCAAGTACCTGTAGTCCCAAATATTCAGGAGGTTGAGGCAGGAGGATCACTTGAGCCCAGGAGTTTGAGGTTGCAGTGGGCTATGCTGATGCTATTGCAGTCTAGCAGGGACAACAGAAAGAAACCATGTCTCAAAAAAAAAAAAAAAAGTTCATCTCAAATGTAAACAAAAAAGAAAATTAAAAAAAAAATTGAAGGTTTATATAATTTCAGAGACATCCATAAGCCAGCTCCCATACCCTTAGCCATATGAGAAGAAACCAGTGAAAAAACTCTGGATATATAAAAAATTGAAGTGAAAGGTCACCCCCTAAAGAAAACAATAACTCCTTATCAATGGATATCAGCCTAAAAGAAAAGATTAAAATGACAGATGAATTTTGAACACAGATTGTAAGGAAACTCAAAGAAATTCAAGAGAAAATAGAAACCCAACACAAAGAAGCTGCAAAGACAGTGCAGGAAATGAATAAACATTCTCTAAAGAAATCAAAGTGTTTTTAAAAAACAAAATAGAAGTTCTGGAAATAAAAAATTAATTCAGGCTCGGCGCCTGTGGCTCAATGGGCTAAAGTGCCAGCCACGTACACCTGAGCTGGCGGGTTCGAATCCAGCCAAGGCCGCCAAACAACAATGATAGCTGCAACCAAAAAATGGCCGGGCTTTGTGGCAGGCGCCTATAGTCCCAGCTACTTGGGAGGTTGAGGCAGGAGACTCACTCGAGCCCAGGAATTGGAGGTTGCTGTGAGCTGTGATGCCACCGCACTCTATGTAGGGTGAAGCTTGAGGCTGTCTCAAAAAAACAAAAACAAAAACAAAAAAAAATTAATTCAATGAATTACACAGCAGAGTAGAAACCCTTAAGAGTAGGCTTTATCAAGCATAAGAATCTTAGAACTTGAAAACACCTGTGTCCTAAACAAGTTAGTTGAAGAGAAAGAACAGAGAAACAAGAGGAGCAAACAAACCCTTCAGGAAATATGGAACTATGTGAAGAGGCCAAATATAAGAATAACTGGCACTCTCTGAGGGAAGAAAAGAAAATAGACAACGGTTTGAATAATTTATTTGAGAGAATTACTGAGGAAAATTTCTCTGGCCTTGCTAGAAATCTAGATATCCAGATGCAAGACGCAGACAGGACTCCCAGAAGATTCCTCGAAAATGGGAGGGTCACTAGGACGCATGTCATTAGGCTGAGGAAAATGAACACAAAAGAGGCACTCCTTTGAGCAGTAAGGAAAAATAGTTTACAAAGGAAAACTCGTCAGACTAACTGCAGACTTCTCAAATGAAACCCTATGAGCTAGAAGAGATTGGGGACCCTTCCTAAGTCTTCTAAAACAGAACAAGAGCCAGGCGCAGTAGCTCACACTTACAAACTTGGCACTCTGGGAGGCTGAGGTGGGTGGATAGCCTAAGCTCAGGAGTTCAAGACCAGCCTGAGCAAAAGTGAGACAATGTCTCTACTAAAAGTAGAAAAACTAGCCTGGTGTTGTGGTGGGTACCTATGGGCCCAGCTACTCAAGAGGCTGAGGCAAGAGGATCACTTGAGCCCAGGAGTTTGAAGGTTGCTGTGAGCTATGATGCCACCACACTC
Source organism: Arctocebus calabarensis (assembly GCA_963573935.1). NCBI lineage: Eukaryota > Metazoa > Chordata > Mammalia > Primates > Lorisidae > Arctocebus > Arctocebus calabarensis. The sequence continues at coordinate 9,301 of CAUYON010082954.1, forward strand.
TACGTAGGCTGACAGAGTAAGACTCTGTCTCAAAAAAATAAAGTTCCATTTCAGGTAAGGAATGTAAAGAGAGACAAATTAGTATGTCCTTTTTCTTTAGGTACATTTAGCTATATGGGAACCAGAACAGAGTAGCAGAAAAATTGAGTTCAACTATGACTGATGTGTTGCTAAATGAGTACTATAAAGCAAGAGATGTTCAAGTAAATTGAGAGGGTGTTCAAGAGTATATATTTTTATATACTGCTTAATTTATTCTTTTTATTATGATATTGTCGAACATACTCAATAGTACAAAGCATGACTTAATAAACCCATGGATTCAAAATCTAACGGTTAAAAACATTTTGCAAATTTCTTTCATCTATTCCTCTACTTGTTTTCCTGAAGAATGTACTTATTTATGAGACAGACTCTCACTTTGTCGCCCTTCCTCAGAAGCCTTACCTTCTTCACCTCCACTAAGAACTCCCTGTATCTCACTACTGCCATTGCCAGTGCCTAACAGTGTTAGTGGGGCACTTTCAATAAATACTCGTTGATGGCTCGGCGCCTGTGGCTCAACGGGCTAAGGCGCCAGCCATGTACATTTGAGCTGGTGGGTTCGAATCCAGCCCGGGCCCGCCAAACAACAATGACGGCTGCAACCAAAAAAAAAAAAATGCCAGGCATTGTGGTGGGTGCCCTAGTCCCAGCTTCTTGGGAGGCAGAGGCAAGAGACTCGCTTGAGCCCAGGAATTGGAAGTTGCTGTGAGCTGTGATGCCACCGCACTCTATCCAGGGTGACAGCTTGAGGCTCTGTCTCAAAAAAAAAAAAAATAATAATAATAAAAAATACTCGTTGGACAAGGGAAGGAGGGAGGGCTCAATAGCGTCAATGCCACAGATTTCTAGCTCCACCTGTAACATGGGTTCTAAGAAGGATTCTAAATTATTTGCTCCGAGCGAAGGTCGCTATTTCCTCACTTGTAAAAAGACGGAACTTAGGAGGGCCCTATGAGTTAATTACTTGAAACCTAAATTGAGCCACTCAGCCCTGCTGAATTCGGAGAAACAGCACTCTGAAAATCCCTTATCACCCTAAATATGCTAGTTCATACAGAAAACAATTAATCTAGGTCGTCCTAAATACTACAACCCTCCAACTCGTAACGTACTGAGATGATAAGGAATGGGCGGGTCCCGCGGAATGTATGAGGCGATCAGGAAGGGGGCGGGGCCCGCGGAACGTACCGAGACGATCAGGAAGGGGCGGGGCCCGCGGTTTCTCAGCGGATCTCGATGGCCCAGAACGGAAGTTCCTGAGCCTTCAAACCCGCGGGGAAGCAACTTGGTAGCGGACCGACATGGCGGCGCCCAGCGAGGGGCAAGCGTTTGTTGCGGGGATTGAAAATAATTGGGGTACAGTCGTTCGCTCTCCCGAAGGGACCCCCCAGAAAATCCGGCAGCTGATAGATGAGGGGATTGCTCCAGAAGAGGGAGGCGCGGACGCGTAAGTTCTTAAGTCGGTCCTGGGTTTGGCTCTGGAAGGATGGGGAGGGTTTGGTGAACACAGGCCGGGAGTCAGGATGGGGGTTGGAGGGTACCCTCCTCGGTCCGCGACTCTGGTGGTGGGGATAGCTTCTTGGGATCTGAAAGAGACTGGTGTTAACCAAGCTTGGTCGGCTTTGATCTTCCCCTCGGATGGACCGAATTCCGCTTAACGGGCAGAATTTTACCTTAGGTCATTACTTTTGAAAGGAAAAAGAGAGGACTACTAACTGAATGAGTGCACCTGACTTCTTTTCGTTAGGGTTCTCAACCTTTTTTGTGCTGCGTACGGCTTTGGCAGTCTAGTGAAGCTTGTAACCCCTTTCAGAATAATATTGTTAAATGCTTGTAGCGAATTACTTGGCGTTATAAAGGAAACTACGTTGGAACGTAGTTATTAAGATAGAGAAAAAGTTACGCAGTAACGTAGTTTTTTGTTAAAGAGTCTGTAATATCCAGTAATATGTTTGTTATCAACCGTCATTTTGAAGTAGTGGTGAGCATAAACGTTATTTCAAAACATGTGCAACAACCATAGTAAATGTGAGAAAATTATTTCCACTGATGACAAAGTCACAGGTACTACTAATACTACTATAGTGTTTTGTTTTATGACAGAGTCTCACTATGTCGTCCTCGGCAGAGTGCTGTGACGTTACAGCTCACAGCAACATCAAACTCTTGGGCTTAAGCGATTCTCTTGCTTCAGCTTCCCAAGTAGCTGGGACTACAGGTGCCCGCCACAATGATGGTTATTTAGTTGTCATTGTTGTTTGGCAGGCCTGGGCTGGGTTCAAACCACCATTTCCAGTACATGTGGCTGGCGCCCTAGCCGGTGAGCTTCAGGCTCCGAGCCGATACTACTATGGTTTTTAACCTTCATTCATAATCAGAAGAAATGCTAAATTTCAGAGATTGGTGAAAAGTGAAATAAATGTACTTTTTTCCCCCATCCAAGTTTATGATTCCTCTGAATTTTTCAAGAACCATACCTCCTCAGGGCTCTCTGAGAAAGATTCTTAGAATAAATTTATTTGTTTTGAGTTATAATTGTTGGTATAATCCTATTTTTATTAAAATAACTTTTGTCTTTCAACAATTCCAACTCCTCACCTCCATTTTTAGGCACTGTTGCAATGTCTTTCACTGAAAATGAGAGAATTGCTTTGCTGATTTTTTCCCCCCTGAACTTTTTTTTATGAAATCTCTGAAAGACCTTTACTTTGATTTGAATTTTCTCAGCATTTCTTTTTTGGAAGGAATGGGTATCCAGGATCCATCTAGGTAGAACTATATAAATTATGCTATTAAAAGAATTACATTTGTAAAGAGGTTAAAATTATGTAAATCATACCTGAAGTCTTAAGTTATGCGAAATGCTGTGGGAGAACAATGAGTAAGCTAGGAGAATATTTTGCCACTATTAGTAGAGCACTGTAGAGGTAGAAATTGAGATTGAGGAATGGTTAAACTGTCAAGAGTTTTGAATGCCATACTGAAGAATTTGGGTTTTATTTAGTAAGTATTATGAAACCATTGAAAACACTTAAGCAGAAGAACGGCATTACTAAAATGATTTTTAGGAAGCTTAAAATCCAGTGTTGGTGTGATTCATAATGTGATGAAGAAGCTAGGTACAAAACATTTAAGCAGAGTAGTTCCATGAAAAGATTACCAACAGTTTGCCACTTTATATTAGGAAAGACACATCTGCTACACCCCAGTCAGTTAATGGATCACCCCAAGCAGAACAACCTCCACTGGAATCTACAAGCAAAGAAGCCTTCTTTAACAGAGTGGAAACATTCTCTATATCCTTTTTACTTCATGTGATTTGCACTTTCTGCCTGCTCCTGTGATTATTATTCTTCCAGGGTGTTATACCACTTACTCTGTTTAATTTTTTATTTTTTTGTTTTTGTTTTTGAGACAGAGCCTCAAGCTGTCTCCCTGGATAGAGTGCAGTGGCATCACAGCTCACAGCAACCTCCAATTCCTGGGCTCAAGTGAGTCTCCTGCCTCTGCCTCCCAAGTAGCTGGGACTACATGCGCCTGCCACAATGCCCGGTCATTTTTTGGTTGCAGCCGTCATTGTTGTTTGGTGGGCCCAGGCTGGATTAGAAC
>CAUYON010082955.1:0-28133 GCA_963573935.1 Arctocebus calabarensis
TAGCTGGGCATTGTGGCAGGTGCCTATAGTCCCAGCTACTTGGGAGGCTGAGGCAAGAGAATTGCTTAAGCCCAAGAGTTTGAGGTTGCTGTGAGCTGTTATGACACAGCACTCTATTGAGGGCACATAGTGAGACTCTGTCTCAAAAAAAAAAAAAAAAGAAAGAAAGAAATATTCAGGGATATACTTGGGAAAATACTATGTGTAAGAGCTGAACACTGAAAACCACACAACATTCTTAGGAGAAATACAGGAAGACCTAAGTAAGTGGAAAGATATACACTGTTCATAGGTTGAAGACTTAATAATGTAAAGATGTTTATTCTCCCCCAAATAATCTACAGATTCAAAACTCTTCCAATCAAAATTCTGATAGGCTCTTTCTTCCCTCAGAATTAGCGAGCTGATTCTGTAACACACTGAGAGATTTGAAAGGCCCAGAATCCACAAATCTTTGAGAGGGAAAAAAGCACAAAGGTAAAAGACTAAAGCTACTTGATTTCAGGCTATGTTATAAAGCTGCAGAAATCAATCAAGAGTGCCTTTGGCACAAAGATGAACAAGTAGACGAGTGGGCCACTGTAGACTCAGATGTATATGGACAGCTGATTTTAACAATGAAACAAAGGCAATTAATTCAGCGAAGAAAGCATTGTTCTTTGTACAAATGGTGCTGGACCAACCAGATATCCATGCACAAACAAATGAACTTTGATCCGTGTTTACAAGTAAAACACAAACATATATACATACTAATATTAACCCAAAGCAGATCATATAAAACCTGAAGCCACAATCCCTCTAGAAGCAAATACAGGGCAAAATCTGGAGACATACAGGCACCATCTGACACGTGCATCAGTTCTGGGTCAGTTTTAGAGGATTACTTTGCCTAATTATGAGTCCTTTTTTCCTACTTCCTTGCATACCTAGAAATTTTTGACTGGATGCCAGACATTATGAATTTTACTTTGCAGGATGCTGGATATTTTTTTTATCCCTATAAATATTCTTGCAATGTCTTCTGGGTTTTAGTTAAGTTACTTGAACATAATTTGCAACTTTGGAGTCTTGCTCTTGTGGGATGGGTTAGGCAGGTTCAGAGCGATCCTCAGCCTAGAGCTAATTATTCCCCACTGCTCAAGCAAGACCTTCCTGAATAATCTAGCCAAAGGGCTAATGAATTATAAGATTTTCCTCCCCATCTGGCAGGTAGAAATAGGCACTCTTCCCAGCCCTATGTGAGCATCAAACGCTATTTTCTCTAGTTACATCAGATGGTTCTTTCCTCATCTTCCAGTACTTGTTCTCATACTTATGCATAGATGAGAACTCTGCAAACTCCCCAAAGGTGACTGTTAGGTGATCTCCTGGGCTCCCTCTCTTTGAGACATTCTCTCCTTCCCAGAGCCTGCCCCTTCAGTCTCCCCACATTTTCACCTTTATCTTCTGTGCCCAGAGAGACTGTCCAGCTCTGCCTCGGTTCCCCCTCTCTGCGTCACGTCCTGAAAAGTCTTGCCTGGCAATAAACATAGCATCCTCTGGGACCACTGTCCTTCCCTCCCTTATTTCCATGGTCATGAAAGCCACTGCTTCATATGTTTAGTTTATATTTCTGGTTGTTTCCGGTGGGAGAGTTGAACCAGTTCCTCTTATTCCTCATTGGCCAGAGGGGAAATCCTTCCATGACCCCTATTTAATCTTCCAGAAACAAAAGTATGCGATGAGAGTAGGAAAAAATGGAAGCTCATACAAGTAATACAACTGGTCAAATGACTAGCTCTCGGCAGTGCCAAAATTTGAACCCAGGGAGTCTGGGGACATAGTTCACAACCTCGCATACTTGCTCTGGGGTAATTTGGTTGCCCTGTTTTTTTGTTGGTTTTTTGAGACAGAGTCTTACTCAGTCGCCCTAGGGTTGAGTGTTGTAGTGTCATAGCTCACAGCAACCTCAAATTCTTGGGCTCGAGCTATCCTCCTGCCTCAGCGCTAGGACTACAGGCACATGACACCCAGCTAGTTTCTATTTTTAGTAGAGATGGGGTCTCCTTCTTGCACAGGCTGATCTTGAGCTCCTGAGCTCAAGCAATCCTCCTGCTCAACCTCCCAGATAGCATGACAGGCATTTTGTGAGTGTGGCGTTCTAATGCATGTCTCCAAAACCTCATCAGCTACCCCTGGTTCCAGTCTAAAAGCCAATAAATATGGACATCTGTATTGATAGCTAAGATTTCAGTAATAGGAGTATGACGTTGATATCCATAGTAATAAATCATTAAGACATGATTAATGATGATTCCTGGAGCCCCACCCACAAAATTTTACAAGTATATAATTTTAAGCAAATTTACTAAAAAAAATTTGCATTTGACATTTCAAAGCATAAAAGTTTAACCAACTGTTTGTGACAGTTAAACAGGACAGGCTCATCACCCCTGGCAGTGTTTACTAATTGGGATGGCAAGATGATAGGAAATGAGCAGTAGGGGTCGCTAAATGGGATTTGGGGTGGGGGACACTGCATGTGTTTTTGGACCCTGAGAGTGTCTAGTGTTGTTGAAAGAAGACGAGGCCCAACAGAGAGAAGGAGAGTCCAAACACCACGTTTATAAGAGGAAGGGCTTTATTCAGCAGCCGGGAGCTTACGGCATAGAATTCCAAATAGCCATGCTTCCCGAATGGCTCCCCCTTTTTATGGACAGTCAAAAAGTTCCACCCCACAAGTACCCTTCTCATTGGCCAGTTTGACTCAAGCAGGAGATGCTATTCCAGCCCCTACAGAACTTGGAAATTTCCAAGTTCAAGGAAGTTAAGTTTACAACTTCCCAAGAGCTGAGTCATCATGGAGAGGACCCTGCAGGTGTACCCTTGTGGTCTCTTTGAGAAGACCTGTTCCCTAGACCTCACCCTTCTCTGGTATCTTCTCTCAGTGTGAGCACAAGGCCGTTCATCCAATTATTGCCAAGTTGCAAAGCAGTTAGACCCAGGCAGGCTGGTCCACCAGGTTCACTTGTCTTCCTTGTGAGTTTGTCACAAAGCAAAAATAACTTTCCCATACAGTGTCTATCTCAATAAAAAGGCAATGCATTGCTTTTATTATTAGAAGGCCACTTATTTGAGCAGGAAGGCTCTTTGCAGCCAGGAAAGATTAAATCTTGGCCATGATGTCTGTGGTGCATGGAAAAGACCCTCAGGCCTCCATCGAGCATCCCTCTGTCCTCATGACCTCTGTCCATCTGCTGGAGGTCAGGAGAGCAGCCAGAAAGCCCCCGCTCGGTGATCCCAGCAGGCACGTGTGTGGGTTGGCTGTGCGGACTCTCCAAATCCATCAGGCGGCTCTGGGAATGGCTCCAGGCCACTTTTCCTGGCCAGCCCAAGGTGGTAAGAACAATTCTGTGTCCAATTGCTAAAACACAGGAGGCGTGAGCTAGCCAAATCTGGGCCAGATTTATGGCACTGGGAGCGGCCACTTGCTGCGTTGTGGCGGCCAGCATCTGGGGATGGACAGAGCCAGCCCTGAGCACGAGGCTGCACATTCAAACAGGAGCAGCAGGTCCCTAAATGCATTTTATTTTTTGTTGGAGCATCTCCTTCACGTCACTTTGTGTAAGCAAGTGGAGCCTTCTTCCCCCGGTGGTAAAGAGCAACTCCATCTGGGAATAGCAGGGAAAATGAAGGCTCCATCTTAAGCCTTGGCAAAGGTATGGGTCCAGGCCGTGTGCTTGTGTGTGTTACAGGCATGGTATTAATATCACAAACGTCTTGCCCATAGCTACCCTTGAACCTGAAGCCAGGAGATGTTCTTCACATTTTGGTGTCATGACCAAAGGCTTAGAGCAGTCAAAGTGTCTGAAATGGGAGTGAAGGGAGAGAGGCGAGGTGCTGGATACGGCGCTGATCCATGGACAAATAACTGCAGTTAGGGAGAGAAAGACCTGAAGGTTCTAGCTGCATGTCAACGCAGCGTGACTGCCGAAGATTGGGAAAGGACTGATCAACTGTGAGGCTCCTTTCACGTCAGGCTGGGAAGGCCTATTTCCTAGCTCAGTGTGGTGGCATCCCATTCAAATGGAAACCGTCTCCTACACCCAGAGAAGCTCTGAAAAAAATAATTTTTTCACCAGTTTCTCGAAGAGGCACGGAGCAGAACCACTTTAAACGCATATTGACCTCATTTCTCATCTCAATAATCTATCCAGCAGGTCAGGTGTGCACAAACCCTCCTTCCACTTCACCTTCCCACTTCTCTCTCCCCCCACCCCCTCCCTCCACTCTTCTTTCCTAAAAGTAATTCCAGGATCCTTAAAAATGCAAATCCTCTCAGTGTTTCAGAAAGGTTTCCTGCTGCATCTGCATTCATTACCCTCCTAGGGGCCAAGGGAAAACGTTGCCTTCACCCTCTGAAAATTCAGCTCACAAAAGGCATATTTAGTGGCAGACAGGAATGGACATTTATTATCGCGTGTACTAGGGATAACCCAGAGAGATTACCCCAACCCCCCACGTTATGTAGAAGCAGATATACCCTCTTGAGGGTAAAGAAAGCATGAGAGCTCAGAGCATGCCTAGTGAAGGAGCTAAGGAAATTTCACCCCAAAATATGAATCCTTAATATAAAAAATATTTTAAATTAAAGGCCAATTTTCATCAGAAAGCACTAGCTTCTCTATAAAACCTGAGTAACCTGATGTAGAATCAGAAAAGCCGCCTTCCCACATGCTAATAGACCCGACTCCAAGGTCATTTGAAGCACAATACCAGTCTCTCAGGTTCATTTACAAATCAGTCTGTTTCCCTCCTTTTACCTATTCACCCCCCACACGCAGCAACCACTTGCTTGACTTACACTTGCCAATTTCTCTCCCCCTCCCTTCTAAAAAGCATCTTTAAAAGCCACTATCACTGAGAAATCATTCTTGTGGTTCCTCCCAATGTGCATGTTATTTGGAAATAAATCTTTCTCTTACTAATCTACCATAGCTGTGAGTTGATCTTTTCAGCAAACCAACCAAGGGGAAAAGGGCAAGTTTCGCTGTGATCTCTTCACTAGACGTTGGTGAAGCTGGCACCACAGAGTAGAGGAGGGAGAGCAGAGGAGACCTCGGTAGCACAGACGTAGATGGAGCCTCGCAGGTGGCTGCCCTCAGACAGCAGAGATGCTGGGTGTTTCTTTCAGACTTTCAAACATGTCACACTCTCATTTTGCCCTTCCTATTTAGCGACACAGGGCTCTTCCCATTCAGCCCCCATTTTCCAAGCTTAAGCAAACATTCCTTTTCTCTCCAAATTGCACTCTCTGAATACAAGGAAGATGGAGAAAAGCAGTTTTTCTAGTACTTCATACAAGTGGGGCCTCTGAAAGAGTGGACCTCCTGCTGCTTTTGCCCAGATGTGGATGGACTACATTCATTTGTGAATACACTCATTCATTTGCTAATCAGCACTGAAGTACGTCAAGTCCTGGTTCTGATGCCTTTTCTTCTATTCCTTTCTTTCTGATAATACCTATCTTATCACTGATCTGTATGGTCTGTGGGTTCATTCTTGAGACCCAGGACCTACTGCAGAAAGAAATTCCATCAACAATAGAACAGAGGGCAGTCTCACAGAGGACCTGACAGCATCCATATAAATCCTTCTGCAGGTGCAAAGCTCTCTGCTAGAGACAGACTCACAGGGCACCTGTCTGTAGCTCCTCTGAGCACCTGTTTCAAAATACACCAAAGGCATCTATGTGGGGTTAGCTATTTCTATTGCTGTCATTCTGATAAGCATAACAACCACCCCCAAAAGTGACCAGGTGGACACAACACCCTTCTAGGAAAGGTGGGGAAACAGGTTGTGGAGAACCAGCAGGTGAGCTTTAATCAACATTTACCTTTTAAAAATTAATACAGTGGGTTGATGGGCATGTGGGCTGCTTCCATGACTTGGCACTTATGAATTGGTCTTCTACCATAAACATTCTGGTGCAAATGTATAGTGATTGTTCATCTGGGTAGATACCTACTAATGGAGTTGCAGGATCAAACAGTAGGTCAACTTTTTAATTCCTTAAGAATCCTCCATACTTCTTTCCAAAAAGGGTGTATTAGTTTGCAGTCCCACCAGCAGTGTAGAAGTGTTCCCTTCTCTCCACATCAACGCCAACATCTGCAGTTTGGGAATTTTGCTATGTGGGCTAATTGTACTGGAGTTAAGTGATATCTCAAAGTAGTTTTGATTTGCATAAGATGCTTAATATTAATTGGCACTGGGGAAACACTCAAGACAGGAAGATGGGAAGGCTGGAGAGTCTCCACCCCAGACAAGCTTACCCCCTTCCAAACCTCCCTCCTTCCCTGACAACTCTGAGATGGAGACCCACTGCAGGGCATCAAGAGAGCAGCCCCAGCCATGTGCAGTGGCTCACACCTGTAATCCTAGCATTCTGGGAGGCCAAGGCAGGCAGTTCGCTTGAGCTCACGAGTTCGAGTCCAGCCTGAGCAAGTGAGACCCCCTGCCTCTAAAAATAGCCGGGCGTCATGGTGGGCTCCTATAGTCCCAGCTTCTCAGTAGGTTGAACCAAGAGGATTTCTTGAGCCCAGGAGTTTGAGGCTGCTGTGAGCTATGACGCCATGGCACACTACGGAGGATGACAAAGTGAGACTCTGTCTCAAAAAAAAAAAGAGCAGTCCCAGAGTGCTAGTGCCGCTGGCCCCTGCTCAGGGGGAGAAGCTCAGGTCACAGGCTGGCAGGTTCAATGCACTCAGGTCTTCTCAGTGCCTCAGAAGATGCCAAGAATGGAGCCTGGGCGTGTGTGCGTGTGGCGTGTGCGTGCATATGTGTATTTGCTTTTTAACTACAAAGGGCTTGGTGGCCGCCCCTGGTTATTTGGCTCCAACGGCAGAGGACTTTTCCATCCACTGCAACTGTGTGCAGCGACCGGGAGGGCCTTCCATCCTACAGAGAGCTGCGGCCGCTTTGCACCAGTCGGTGGAAAGAACTTATTTTAGGAAAACGGGAAGCCACCTACCACTTAGTGAGGAATCCGGGGTAATTGTGACGCTGTTCTCAGTTTCTTTATTTAGCTATTTATTAAACTGGCTCAGACTGGAATTAATGGCTGCGCCAGCCTCGTTCTCCTTGTGTGCTCATTCTGGGGGCGGCCGCAGTGACTGAGGCCTGATTAAAGGCTCCCCAGCCCACCTCCTCCCTTGGACACACAGCTCAAAGCCCCGGGCTCAGGAATGTGTGGGCTGTAGTTCACAAGCCTGGTTGGACTAAAAGGCTATTTTTTGTTTCAAAATCCATGCCCAGAGCTCCCACCTGCACCACTGAGTCTCTCAGGGCCACCAACCTTGGCCTTCCTAGCTGACCTGGCCCCCCAGACAGCACTCTGGGCCTTCCCAGCCACTGCCACCCCCCTCTCATCACCCCACTGATGGCTTTGAGGCACTTCCCACAGCTGGGGTGACCTGCCCCACCAGGAGCCAGGGCCTGCACCCCTCTGTTCACCCTGAGTCTGCAGATGTTGGAACGCATCTGGACGCCTAGTGGGGCTCAGGCTACAGGCTCTGAGTTTCTCAGTCTTGTTTGGAAATGGAGGCTTCAGAGATCAGCCCCAGGCAAGCTGAGACGTGAAGAGCCCCTCACAGCGGGCAGGAGGGGAACACGGTTTGAGGGCCATTGACCAAGCAGCCTGGCAACCCTAGACCCAGCCTGCAGGTGGGTGCAGGGGGACCACTCAGGCCTGAACTCCCAGAGCCTCCTACACTGGAGAGAAACAGGAAGGAGCGTGGCCACTCCTGCCCTCCAAGGAAGCCTATCCTGTGTGTGGTGTAACCGACACGTCCAGGCAAGAGTGGTGACCTCACCATGTCAGATAGTGACACGTGTTGGGGAGGATGTGGGGAAGTGGGAGGCATCCCGTGTTATTGGTGGGAAGGTGAAATGGTGTAGCTGCTTCAGAAAACATTCCTCAAAAGGTTAAACGCAGAGTTATGTGACCCAGCAATTCTACTTCTATCTACCCAGGAGACATGAAAATGTGTCCACACAGAAACTTATACACGAATGCTCACGGTAGTATCATTCATAAGAGACAGCAAGCAGAAACAACCCCAATGTCCACCACTAAGGAACGGAGAGGCTCAATGAGGCCTGTGCGTGTGACAGGTGGTATTTGGCCATAAAAGGCAGGAAGCACTGACACACAGCTATGACCTGAATGACCCTTGTAAGCATTATGATCAGTAAAAGAAATCACTTGCCAAAGAAAACATACTGTATGAAATTGAAATGTGAAATCTGATTCATACAAAAAGTCCAGGACAGGCCATCTATAAGACAGGAGGTAGGATGGTTAAAGAGTTTCTTTCCAAAGTGATAAAAATGTTCCAGAAATTACGGTGGCAGTTGTACAACTCTGAGAATGCACCCAAACCAAGAAAATTGTGCACTTTAGTGGGAGAATTGTATGATATGTGAATTATATCTTGATATCATTTACCAAACAAAAAGAGGATGGAGGACTTCTCCCAGCCTATCTGCTCCTGATAGGCACTCAACTGAAATGTTTATACATGCACTCCAAAAGGCTGTTCTGGAATGTTCATTGCAGCTCTCAACAAAGAGCTCTGAGTTGGACTCTGCCAATAGTTGAATAAAGAAACCCCTTGTGGTGTCTTCAGACAGCGGTACAACGTCCAGCAACGGGAAAGCCTGCCCAGCAACTGCGCCTAAGAGCGGGGCGAGCTGACAGCTGTGTGCTCAGCACAGACCCCCAACTCCTGAGCGCAAAGCATAAAACCTGGGGAGACGACGCGCGTCATTAGAAGTCAGGACCGTGGCTTGCTGTGTGGGGGAGGTGATGGGGGTGACTGGGTCTCCTGGGTGCTGATGGGGTTTGCATCTTGTTCCCCAAGAACAATCTGGGAGTCACTTGGCGAGCCCCTGGGAGCTGTGTGCATTTCTGTGTGTACGTTGCATGTCAATAAAAAAGGTATAAAGTTAAGATTATAAGCAAGCACAGAGAGTTGACTACAGAGTGGGGGCACAGTGGCTTGTGGGTTCCAGGGTCAAATGTCCCAGTGCTCCTGGCTGATTTTGGTTCCTACCTGTACAACAGGTGCCACCTCTCAGGCACCTACTGAGAGGGCTGCTCTGAGGACCAGGGGTGGGGGAGACGGGGATTGCTGCAAGTGACAATGAGCCAGGGCCCAGCACAGCTGAAGGATCCCCCAGCTGTTAGAGCACAGTGAGCAGGGCTGTGCCCCCTATTTCTGGGCTCCAGAAGCCCAAGTTCATGGGCACGGTCAATATCAGAGCCTCTCCCTTTCCCTGGACGTCCACACTCTAATCCTTGCAGCCTGTGCCATGAGAGCTCTTATGGCCACAGGGACATTGCCAATGGAATGAAGTTAAGGACCTTGAGCCTGGGAGATGAGCCTGTATTATCTGGGGTGCCCCACAGAGTCACAGGGTCCCCACCAGAAGGAAGTACAATGTGTCCATCACACAATTGTCCATCACATGCTCTGCATATGACTGGGACACACCCCAGAGCTTTGTCCTCTACCCCAACTCCTCACAGAAGGTCCGAGGTCCTGGGCACACTGCAAAGTCCTGGCCTTTGGGGCTCTGCCGGGGAAGGGCCACCGACGCTGATGAGGCCACTCTGCCCAGGGCACCAGCCTCCCAGGGTGGAGGAGGGGAAGGCTGGGTGCAGGGTCCTCTGCCCAGCACACCTGCTCACCCTGAGCCTGTGCTGCAGGGTGAGGGGCATGAAGATGAGCAGCCCCACCAGGGTCTCCCCCCCGGGGAGCTGGAGTGCCCCTGAGAAGACAGATGCTCCTCGAAGCCTATCCGTGAAGCAGGGTCAATCTGAGGAGGACACCTGGGAGCTGAAGGGTACATTGGCAGGAAGACCCGGGAAGGCCTGCAGGAAAGGTGATAATTGGCTTGATATGGGGGGACGTTTCAGGCATGATGTTGAGGTGGGGAAGGGAGGAAGGCCACAGGGGCAGGACACCAGAAGGCTCTGGAAGGCTATAAGCTGGCAGTCTTGTGATCCCATCTACTTTTGGAAAGACCATTCCAGTTGTCCTGTGGGGAGACTGGCTGGGATGGAGAGCAATGTGGCTCTGGTCACCCAGGACAGGGGCCTTCTTGTGTCCCTGTGAGCTGCCCCGTGCTTGCAGGGGCCAGAGCCGCATAGCAGGCCTGCAGAACCCTGGCTGTGTTCTGGGATCTGGTCCGAGGGACCTCCCTCCTGCTGATGGGGGAGGGGAGAATCTGCAGACGGACAGATCCCAAAAGGTGCCAACCCTGCAGCCTGCAGCCTCCGGTTGGGGGGCAGGTCCCCAGGCTGCGCTCGCCTTTCCCCCATCATAAATGCATCTTAGCAGTCTGGGCCTATTCACTGATCTACAACCAGGTGTGAATTGGACTCAGCCAGGGACAAAATGCTTTGATGAGCCAAATGGTGATGGGGTGAGGGTGGCTTGGAGAGGTGAGGAGCACTGGAATCCCCTCAGCCATCCAGGCCCAAGAAGGGGCTGGGAAGGGTTTTGTTTACAAGCCTGTCCCCTCCCCAGGGCCTGCTTTGCAGAGTTTCCTCCCCAGGCAGCTGTAGGCCAGACCTCTTCGGAGGGCAAGGAGGCTGGTCCCCAAGGCCCGGCGCCTTCCTGGGCACAGAGATTAGGGTCCCCCTTCCCAGAAGGCAGGCCTTTGAAAGAGAAGGGAGACATGCTCAAAGAGATTAAAATGTTCACCTTTAAAAAAATAAAAAATCACCCATTGTACATCTCAAGGCCTGGGGAGCAGTAAGGGGCAGAGGGTGCCAGGCCCTTGCTCTCTCCCACTGAGCCACAGCAGCTTGTCGGGAGGACCCAGACATGCTGAGTGGGCACCAGGCTAGCCAAGGCCCTCCCAGGCTTCTCTCCACCCCAGGGACTCTGTGAGGGGTGAGCAGGGCCAGTCTTTCTCATTTCCTTGGCTGGAGCTGAGGCTCAGCTGCTGGGGAGAGAAACCCGCTGGGTCCATCGGCCTCCCAGCCTCCTCTCCCATTGTCACCAGGGAGTGACTCCTGCTCTGTGTGGGTGCTACCTTGGGCCTTCACACCCCGACCTTGCCGGGGCTGCCCCTTGTCATCAGCCAGGTTCTCAGCCCAGGGACCCCAGATGGCTTCCTTGACCGCCTGCCTGAAGGACCGCTGTCTCTCTCCACCCTCCCCGTCCTGTGTCCATGTCTTTCCTCCTTTGTACCCCCCTCCACTTGCTGTTTAATTCCACAATTGGGCTGCATGGAGCCAGCACCCAGTGGGTGCTCAGCAACTGCTGATCTGAGGACGGGAGGAAGGGCCCTCAGCAGAGGGCAAGAGCAAGGGACAGCAGGGGCGTGACACCCCCAGCCTGGCCCTGTGAGTCTGGAGAGCTGCCTGGGATGGGGTCTGCGGGAGAGGCTCCCACCTGACCATCCCCATGGGTCTCTGTGTAGCAGGGATGACCACACACCCCTGCTGCCTCATCAGAGGGTTGGAAGGCGGCCAGATGCTGTTTTGGGTTGTGGGACCATGTGGGGGTCCCAGGGCTGGCACTCAGGATTTGGGGCGTGGTCACACTGATGCCATCTCCCCGTGAGCTGCCCTTGGTGGCTCCTAAGTGCCTAGCTTGGTGTCCTGAATGCACTCCATGCCCCTGGGTCCCCACCCATGTCTTTGTGTGAGCCCCACCCCCACACCTGTCTGGGTGCTATTGGCAGAGCCTCTGCTCTATTTGGGGTTTGCTGGGGGGCAGTTCTCAGGTCCCACTGCTCTGTCACACCCTCTCCATCACCGAGAACCTGTGGGGCCTTGGACAGACTGTCCATCCTTCCCAGAGCTGATACTGGATCCTAAGCCCAGGGGCCCATGACCAGAAAGGCCACTGCCATTGTGCGTGGGAAGCGCTGAGCTCAGCCCTCTGGTTGACATGGGGAAGACGTAGCCCATGTTAACACGCACTTCATTTAATCCAGCCAGCTTTCTCAGAGTCACCCTTCAGGACTGAGCGCCTGGGGACAGAGGCTCACGCCACTCCCCGCATCTCCTCCAGGCCCAGGCTGGTTGAGTGGCCGGTGTTGGGTTCACACTCTGCAGCTGTACCCAGGCAGTGTGACCTGACATAAGCCTGACATCCACTCACCCTCCATGTGATCAGGTGTGGCCAGGCCTCCCAGCACCTTCCCCAGGCTCCTTTGCTGGGTCTGTGTGGCCATGGTGGCCAGCATTGGCCTGTGGCTTCTGCCTCTCATCCCTCTTAGAGGGCCCCCCAAAGCCTACAGACCCTGGCCAGCCTGCTTCTGGGGACAGACAGGGCAAAGAAGGTGACAGCTAACTTCTCCCAAGTTCCCACCAGCCGCTGCCCCTCAGTTTGGCCACATCGAAGACATTAGACATGTGGAGGGTCCTGTCCAGCCACAGGGCCTTGCCAGGTCTCCTTACCTACAGTGCCCCCTGCCCCTGGTAGCACCTTCATCCATCCTCAGAATCTTTTCTGGCTCCTCGGTTCCCCACAGTGGCCTCAGGCCCCTGTGTGAGGTGCCTGTGAGGGCTCACTTGCCTTCCCCAACTCTCACCCACCTTCAAAGACATTCTGCCTGGTCCCCTCCCTGCCTCTGGCCACTGAGGCAAAGCACAGAGCACCTACCATGTGCCAAGACAGTGTGAAGCCTGGGAATACAGCCAAACTTCTGTACCTCTGGATCAGACAGTTCCTGAACTCCACCCAGCTCTGTTCAGCTCAGCCAACTGCACTTTAGGGCATTTCAGAGGCCTGTTCACTTGTGCCCATTTCCACAGTGCAACAGAGGCCTCGAGGGTGGGCTTTGTCCACGGAAAGACCTGGGCTTAAATATGAGCTCCCACCTGAGTGGGGAGTTGAGTGACTGAGTGAATTATAAAAACTATGACCACGGCAGCTAAAATGAACAATAGGTTCACAAAGTGCCAAGTGCTGGCATGAGCCTTCTACATAAAAGACCATTTATTCATCCCCAAACCCTGTAGGGCAAGCACCCTTGCCACCTGAGTTGTGTGGCACAGGGAGGGGTAAACAGGTATGGTGAGCAGTTTGTTACTCATGGCAACATAGTCCCCTGCAGGCCAGGCAGTGGGTGAGTGTCCCGGCCCGCTGTAGCAAAAACCCCAGACAGTGGGCGCTCAAAACAACAGACACTTACTCCCACAGCCCTGCAGGCCACTGGCCTGAGTGCGGCTATCAGCAGTGCCCCTCTCCCTCTGCAGGCTCTGGGCAGGGTCCTTCCTACTTCTGCCACCCAGGGCTCCCTGCTGGTGGCTGCAGAGCTCCAGTCTCTGTCTCCAAGGGCACAGGGCCTCCTCCCCTCTGCGTCTTCTCCTTTTCTGTGTCATAAAAGGACGCCCGTCACTGGATTTGGGGCCCACCGGGGTAACCCACCATGCTCTCAGCTTACCTTACTTTACCTCTGCACAGACTCTTCTTTTAAACAAGGTCACCTTCTGAGGTTCCAGGTCGGCATGTCTTAGGGGCCACCCATCAACCCTCCAGCTGGCCTCTCAGATGTAGGGCCAGGGCAGGGGCATCTCTAGCTTAGGTTTCAGGATGGTGCCCCCCCGAACATGGTTTTCATCAGAGGCATCAGAGATATTTGAGCCATTCCCTGAGGTGTCCCCATGAGGCCCCATGGGCTGCCCTTCCCCAATCTGGTGCCCCAGACCCCCAGCACTTCCAGGGCAGACTCACTTGTGGACCTGGTATGGGATTCCAGCCACCATAGGGCCAAGGTGTGGTCTCTGAGTGCTCTTTGTAGCCGGAAGAAATCATTCGTTCCCATTTTCTGTGGTGGCCAGGGCTGTCCTGCCTCTGCAAAGCCAGTTCAGAGAGCATGCAGCCCCAAGAGGGACTGCCATCCTGGCCACAGCTGAGGGAGACTGAACAGAGACCTAGTACATGTACAAAGAAGGACGGAAAGATAGCAGCTGCCTCTGATCAGGAGAGCCCAAAGAGGAACCCCAGGGCCCCCCCAGCCCCTCTCCAGGGTACCAAGCACTGTGCTCAGACCAGACGCACAGCAGGGAGCTGGCGGGCCACGCCATCTCATGGGGCATCGAGCTCAACCAAGGAAGCCATGGGGTGGCAAAAGGGAAGGAGTCTGGGAGGAGAAACACCAGCACCAACCCTGTTCCAAGGGAGACAGAAAGAGACTCAGCCCCGTCCTCCAGGGCAGCAGGAGAGGCTAGGGCTTAGGGGGCTGGAGACTGGGGCCTGAGTTCTGCTTGACCAGCACTTATACGTCACCCAAGGCCATAACTTCCTCTCTCTGTGTCCACTCCAGTTCATGTCTGAAACTGGGGGCAGGGCTCTGGTAGAATACAGCATCCTGCAGGCAGACGGTGTGTGCTCTGCGCGTACCAACCACCAGGATTGCCTGAGCCAGCACAGGGGGACAGTTGCAGAGTACTGGGCTGAGTACGTGCTCAGTAATGACCCTTAGCTGTTGTCAGCTGCAATCATTCCAGGGCTCCCTGAGGAAGGAGTACCCATCTGGATTGGGTGGGGGGCATGAAGGGATGGAGAAGGAATCAGGAACAGCTTGGCCATAAGAAGCAGGGAGTCCTGGCTGCAAGTTTTGTATGAGACCAGCTTTCCTGGGGGGCAGCTGCTTTGGGGTTTTGCAGTTTGAAGAGGAGTTTGGACCTTTGTGTTACATTCAGAAATGTTTAGAGTAGGAAGAAAGTTCAGACCAGCAGCTTGGACATTATCAGCTGGGGCTTTGTGAATGGCATGAGTCTGATTAAGATGAGGTAGAAGAATTTGGGGGAGTCTTGACTCGGGAGAAGAGGTCATGAAGAACCACCAGGGAACCCCTCCAATGTGCCCTCAAGGTTCTATTCCAGAGGCCGAATCTGGTCTGGAGGGACCTGAGCTGACCCAGGAGGCCTCTCTGTCCTTTACACCTTACAGCAGCCTTCCCTGCTTCTGCCTCAAGTCCTCAGACCTGGCAGTTCCCACCTCGGCCACTAAGTTTACCCCTTCCCGATATTCCACATTCTTCCACCTCAACCAGATATGAGGGCACAGGGTGAGAGGTTGTGCAGGGCACCGAGTTGGCTAGAGCCTAAACTTTTTGTTGAGGACCCAGGGGACAAGCAGCCCCTCCTGGGGAGGTGCCCACAGCCTGGCAACTGGGGATGGACGAGGCCAGCTCCCGAGGTCTATCTCGGCGCTGCCTCCTCCCCAACCTCCCCCAACCCCAGTGTCCATTCTTTGACCAAATGTTTTTGATTTTACAGGAAGTAGAGCAAGGGCCTAATCTGAGTTTAATTTTTGAAGCAAGGCCTTTGATTTAATACTTATTCATTTAAGTAATTAATGCCTCTGAGTCCAGACTCAGAATGCATCTCAGTTTAGCTGGACTCTTTCCTTACACACAAAGGCAGACCTCACAGCACTTGGTACCTCCAAACCATTAATTTATACCAACTGGGACATTCCAAGGGCCCCCGAGCAGTTACCGAACACAGCTTTGCAGAGTTCTCCGCGATCAACGATTAAATCCCCTTATATTGTGTGCCCGCCCCCAAGGACCCGGAATGAGAGCGGCTGCCCGTTTAATGAGGATTCTGCTTGCGAACCTGGTCCTTTTGTGGGTGTGGAATATTCTAGGTTTCGAGACATCTTTTCAAATCCAGACTTCATTTGTTGAATCAATAAGCATTTATTAAGCACTGTCTACCAAGCACTTAGGTAGACGCAAAGAGAAAACACACACCACGAACCTGGAGGGCTCAGTGCGACGACGGGGGGAACCTCCCAGGGAAGGGCCTGGTGGTGCTGCCGCGTGGAAGATGACCTAAAGGTGGACCCCGCAGGGCGGGTAGATGGAAAGTGGGCGGTAAGGAGGTGACCCAGAGGTGCGAGCAGAGCGAGACAGCCAGGGGAACAGGGACATCAAGGGAACGGCATGACCAAGGTTCCAAGGTGGGACTGGGAAGAGACCAGGAGGGCTTTTCTTGTACTATTTCCAGTGGGAAATTTTTTGTCTTTTTTCTTTTCGAAAGCACAGGATGGATCGGCTTCCCCAGATATCTCCTCGAGTCCCCACTGGCCAGTTGATTTCTCTTTAGTCCTGCTCTCACCGTATTTGATTTTTCACCAGCCTCTGCAGGGTAGGCAAACAGACCCAGCTCTGGCCTCTTGGAGCTCCTGGTTTTGTAGCCGATATACAGTGTAGGGTTCTAACGACCGCAGCTCTTATTCTGTAAGTCCTTGGAGACAGGGCTGTCCTTAGACAGGTGCTGGGTCCCCAAGCCACCCCCCTTGCAGGAGGCTCCACTGTCGGCACGCACAGATGGCCTGGCCACCCCACTTGGCTTATGGCTCATGCAAGCAACAATGTACAGGGAGGCAGGCCCAGGTGGCCATGCTCCCTCCAGAGAGAGGGGCTTCCAAGGGCCAAGCCAGCCACTCCCTGGGACCAGGCTAACTCTAGGGCAAGGATTTCCGCCTCTTTGTGATTGGGCATCCAAAAATACTCTTGGGAATGACTGAATGAGAAATCTTCCAGTACTGTTCCCCTCTCTAGGATATAGGACAGCCCACCAGCCACTGCCAGCTGGGTTTAATGGCAGGTGGGTGCCTCTGTCATCTCAGGGCCCTAAAGTGAGGCCCAACACCCAACTTCATAGTCAGAGAACTCCCTGAAATCAGGGTGACCTGTGTGACTGCCCTCACTACAGCATCCAGAGATTCTTACCAGTTTCTCAGCTCCTTGAAAGGCTCGGTGGCTCCCTAAATCCCTGACTTCCAGCTCACAGGCTGATAAGGAATTTGTGCACTGCAGAACCACCACGTGGAAACCCAAAGGCTGCAGGAACACTGGAAAGGGGGGATTCTCTCTGATGGAAGTCAGGAAAGCTTCTTAGCAGAAGGGGCATTCAAGAAGGAACTCCCGTAGCCTTCTGCTTTGGGCGTGGAGGGTCTGCTCTCCCTGCAGTAACAAAATGCAGATAAAATACCACCTGATCAAAGATATGTTCAAAGGTCTGGCATGGTGTATCATACCTGTAATCCTAGCACTTTGGGAGACTGAGGCAGAGGATCACTTGAGGCCAAGTTTGAGATCAGCCTGGACAACATAGCAAGACCCTATGTCTAAAAAAAAAAAATAGAAAAATTATCTGGGCTTGGTGGCTCATGCCTGTAGTCTCAGCTATTTGGGAGATTGAGGCAGGAGGATATCACTTGAGCCCAGGAGTTTGATTATGCCACGGCACTCTATCAAGGCCACAGAGTGAGACCCTGTCTCAAAAAATATATATACATATATTTTTTCAGGCCAATGGAATAGTTTTTTAATCTTAAACTATAAACATCAACTCATAACCTGGGTTGGATGCTGTCTGTGCCACTTCTTAGCTGGTGGTTTTGAATGAGTCACTTAACTTCAAAGATGAAGAAATTATAGAGCCTGCCTCAGAGGACTCTTGAAAGAAGTAAATGAATTCTCAAAGATTGCTCAGAGCTGGACCCCGCTGATATGAAGCACTCACTTGGTGCCCAATGCTGATTGGTCACCAGGTACCTTCTTAGAATAGGCCAGGTCCTGTGCCCGGACATGGGGATCCCAGTTGAATGCCACCCAGCCCTGAGCCCCAGGGGGCTCAAAGCGTAGTAGTGAAGACAGAGACAGAGCTGTGGGAGTCCAGAGGAAACCCCCAGCCAGACCCTGGCTTCCTCGTGGGGCAGCAGCCTCTGAGCAGTCTGAAGAGTGAATGGCATCAGCCAGAGGAAGGGAGGAGGGAGGAAAGGAGTGGTCCCTACTGCTTCCCACGCTCCGGCACACACTGCACAGACACTCACAGGCACATATGCACAGGTGCACAGATACACACGCGCTCACAAGAGCATGCACCACGCCAAGACACGAACACAGGCACAGGCAGGCACCTACCTACACAGGTGTGCACACACCCACAGGCAGATGTCTCCTGCCCTGTGCACCAGGAAGGCAGAATTACTTTCAGCCCCCAAAGCCTGAGACTATCCTTAAACATGGAAGAGACCCCTGGGGTTGCTGTGATTTTCCCCGGAGAGATTAGATCACCAAAAAAAAAAAAAAAAAAAAAAGGCAGCAGCAAACTCCCGCAAACAGCGCCATCTTGTGGTGGCAGTGTGACCAGGCTGGAAGCTGGCTGCCTCTTCCTTGGGGGAAGGTTTTTCTTGAAGTAAACTTCCAAGGTGGGCTAACATCAACTGTCCCTCCCAGGAAGGACTGGAAATAGCAGGGCAGGCACTCAGCCACCCTTCTGCTGGGGAGAGGTCGAGACTTTCTGGACCAGCATCCCTCCTATCCTCCTTGCCCCTGTGCTGGTTCCTGACCAGCTGGGGTCACCTGGGCACTGAGTCCTCTCCTGGGGAGCTTTAGAAACCTCCTTCTCTCTCTAAGAGTCACCTGCCTTATTCATAAAACAAAGTCATTACAACAGTGCTCACCAACTAGAGAAACTCCTCCTCTTCCCCTGAGACATCCCATGAATGATTGGGCCACTCCTTATATCAGGCCTGAGACCAGGGCCCGCTGGGGTTCTCCACCTGGCCGGTTTAGAGATTGGCTGGAGTTAACACCAAAGGCTCCCTTGCTGCTCAGCAGACTCCAGCATCACCTGGGAGTTTTAAA
Source organism: Arctocebus calabarensis (assembly GCA_963573935.1). NCBI lineage: Eukaryota > Metazoa > Chordata > Mammalia > Primates > Lorisidae > Arctocebus > Arctocebus calabarensis. Next base: position 18,679 of record CAUYON010082955.1, read on the forward strand.
GAGATGCAGGATCTCAGGCCCCGCCCCAGCCTTCTGACCCCTCATCTTCACCCTCACAAGCCCCCAGAACATGCTTCAGCTGCCACCTCTCCTGGACGCCCCCTGCACCAGCCTAAGCTCTGGGATGAGGACTCTGCTCTGCACGCCAGTCTGCAGGGACATCAGTGGACAGAACGTGTGGGTGGTGTCTCTCCCATCCCATGGGGATGTCTCTCTCAGAGGGGTGAGCACCTGGCAGAGAGGGGTGAGCACCCAGCTCCAGGAAGGCTACTGGGGCCGGTCCTGGTTCCGCCACTCTTTGGATGGGTGACCTGAAGCGAGTCTCATCCCCTCTCTGTGCTCAGAGTCCTCATCTGTAAAATAGGGACACTAATAGACCTTATCTCAGAGTTGTTTCAAGGATCAAAGGAAATATAAATATAGTAGACCCTCTGTAAGTTGATCACCGAAGGGACTGTAGCAAATGGGCCAACATACGGAGGTGGTCACCATAAGCAACAAGGCCCACTGTGCTGATACATGCACCATGTCATACATGTCCAGTCTCTGAAGATCAGGCCGATGTAAGGCGGTGGTCAGTGCAGGGAGGCGGTCAGTGCAGGGCGGCGGTCAGTGCAGGGAGGCGGTCAGTGTAGGGAGGCGGTCAGTGTAGGGAGGCGGTCAGTGTAGGGAGGCGGTCAGCTATGGGGTTTCTACCGTATAACCCACGTGAAGCGCCTGATTGTGGTAAGAGCTCAGTAACTGTTCATGAGCAGAGATGATGTTCTTCACCCCCGGCTTTGAACACATTTAACTTCAGCCCTCATCTCCAGAGTTTGAGGAAGAGCCTCTTAGAGAGGACAAAAGGAGGCTGGGGCTCTGTCGCCGCTCCGTGGATCTGGCATGTGATGGATGTGCCACCAGGGACCCCGGCTTCACGCATTTCCATAATTCACTCCGCACCAATTAATCTTTCACTGTCGATATGAACGTTCAGCTGAATTCCCTCCCTGGGAGGGTGCGCCATTCTCCAGCTCGGAGGGGTTTTCTTCTCAAATGGCATAATGTTAATTTCCCCTGAGTCCCGCTGGAAAGTGGTTTTAGAACAAGACGTTGAGCTTGGCAGGAAGCTGACATCTGAAACAACCGTCACTCAGAGAGGAGGGGTTGTGACATTTGCTAATTGCCAATCGAGAGCTAATGTGAGCCTTGAGAGGTTTGGAAAAAAGTTTCCTCCCACTGAGCTGGATGGAGGAACAGAGCTGGCTCCCACCACAGATACACCTGCTGGGCATCATTCTTTGCCATGGATCTAAGGGGGGAAATAATGGGGAATTTCCTTCTGGAAAATCAGAGAGTACTGCTGTGGGGCTGGGGGCTACAGTCACCTCTGCCAAAGACCGACCGAGCTACCAAGACAAGACCTTTCCCCTTGCCAGGCATCTGTAAGATGAGGCCCACGGTGCCCCGAGGCCTCTGCCTCCTTTAACGCCCAGCCCTGCCTTTGTGCTGACACTTTCCCTTGTCTGAGAATGCACAGACCCACCTTTCAGGGCCTTGGAGCACCACCTCCAAACCTCCCCACCAGAGTACCCCCAGGGGACCCTGCCCACCCTGGGCTGCCCCAAGGTCCCTCCCAGGGGCACAGACAGCCTCACTCTCCCCTCTAATTCTCCAGTCCGAGAAGCCTATGGCCTGTTTCAAGGGTGCCCGGCCTTCCTGGTACCTGGATGGCTTCCCTCTCTCAGGCCTGGCAGCCCAGAACTCAGGTCCAGAGAGGCGGGGATCCCAATCTCCTTAGATCTCACCTAATTGCCAATGAGAAAGAGAGGTGGTTCCACCTCATTTTGCAAACTAATGAGAGGGAAAACTCGAGAAATAAAGCACAGTCTGGATGGTCTCAGGATGCACCCAGAACCCACAGGGCAGGTATCTTTTTGTTCCATTCTGATTTCCTCTCATAGCCTCTCAGGACTACAAAGTGACAGCCACACCAATAACAGAGGAAAGTGTCGCCCGTCAGAGCCTGCTGTGTGCTGGCTCGGTGCTGAATAGTTCATTTTACAGAATTCTACAGAATTCTCTGGCTTCCCCTCAGTAACTCAATGAAGCAGTCCCCAGTACGGCCCCTGTGTTGTACAGATCAAGGCTCTGAACAGATCAAGGTTCTGAGAAGCTCAAGTCTTCCTGAGGTCTTGTAGGGTCCACCCATCGAAATAATAACAGACATTTATTTGGGGTTGAAATCCAGATATCAAAGACCAGAACAGTTGGCCCTCACTTCCTCGTGCAGTCCTGCACCCATGGCGGAGGTGAGGGTGAGGGTGGAGAGGCCCTCCCTGTGAAATAGCGTGGGCTCCTTGCGGCTGGGCATTGCTGCGCCCCCAGAGGCCACGCTGATAACTAACAGCACGCGCTTCGTGATTGTTCTCAGTCTGGCGTGGAGATCAGCCTCTCCAGTCAGAGTGTCCCCTTCGTCACCTCGAGGACAGCCATGGGCTCTGAGAGTTGCCATCTTGAACTTGCGCCAGCTTCAGGTGCTGGCCCCGCCTGGGTCACAGGGCCACGGGCCCTTTCCAGGAACGCACGCAGAAGGCATTCCAGCCCCGGGGAGGTGAGTCTCGGTGGGGGTTAATGATTTGATGGTTCATCTTGCCCTGGCTTACCCAATAAGACCTGCCAGCCTTGATCTCAGGCAATCACATCCTGAGATACTGACTCAGCTGCTCAGCTATAAACCGTGGCCTTGATGTACCCGGAATTTGCTGTCTCATGGGATCTGGGTCACTGACCTGCTTTGTTTGTTTATTGAGAGTATTTTTAGCATACTGTCTATTACCCCTGGGTTCACCCACTTTCTTTTATAACCTTCTCTTTGAATAGAAAGGAAGCACAGAGTAAGTATGCCTGTCACTTGAGAATGCTGGGGTAACTTTGGGGCAAAGCTTAGGCTACCGAGGTCAAGCCTGGGTCAGGACCAACTCTGTGACACTGGCAAAGCTTACTCAGCCCTTGAGACCACAGCGTGTAAGCTGACTCCGGGCTGGCCAGGTTCTAAGTGTCCATGCCGAGATTCACCAAGGCACTGGATCCCAGAAGGGGGTCAGCACCATTGTCCACCCCAGAAGCGATGGCCACAGGCCCTGCATTTCAAACCGCAACATTTCACATACGATGAATGTCTTTCTCTTCTGCCATCTTGGGAAAAAGGCTTCCTCCCAGTCCTTGACTTTAATAATGCCTCTGTGCCTCAGTTTCCACGTTTGTCAGATGGGGGCCGTCAAGAGCACCTGCTCCATAGACTTGTTCAGAGGAGTAGGTCAAACAAAGTATCCCTGCATGAGGTCAGCGCTCTGAAAGAGGTGGTGATTGTTATTATCGTGGGCTGTTATCATTGCTCTGTTGTCATCAGCCTCCTGTGACTTGTATGTCTGTCCGGGTCCTCCTGAAGCAAATGGCCCCCCTTTAGGTGTGGGCAAGGGCTAAGTGAGTAAAAAATAGGGGACTACATCATCACTGTCCCATGGCCAGGAGGAGGCAGTTACAGAACCCAGCAAAAGAAGGGGCTGGGGATGCCAGACAAGACACGGTGGGGAGGGGAGTAGCCAACACAGGAATGCCCAGACCCTCCTGCCCAGGGGCCCCCTCTGGGTACGTTGCATCAGTCATGTCTCAGCTTCCACAGCCAAGAACGGCTCTGATTCCACGACTGGGGAGCCCCAAGCCCGGTGGGCAGACAGCTCCAGGTTGGACAGCCTTTTTCTTTCCACAGCCAGCACGTGTGGCCAGGCTGTGTCACGGGCCCCGGGAGGGAAGCCAGAGCAGCTGCAGAAGGCTGTGTGGAGAGGCTCCTTGACCTTCCTGGGCAGTGCTCTGTATACACTGGGTCAATAACTCCAGCAAGAACGTGACAGTCAGCAGGTGGCAGGTGCTGAAGTCTGGCCAAGGCAGTAGACAGCCTCTGGGACAGTCCACACAGAAGATGAACTCGGGCAAAACAGCTGCACCCCATCTCCCGGGAGCCCCTCTCCTGGGACTGGAAGGGGAAGCCCTTCCTCCTGGTGCTGAGCAATTAGGAATCAGCCCCAAAGTGCCCTCCCAGAGGGAAGCACAGCTCCAAAGGATTGAGACCTTCTCTTTGCTTTATGTCTCAATAATCAAGGGGTCCTTTAGGCCATCAAAGCTGGATACAAACTGAGTTTTTGCAAATTCAAGAACAATCTCCCTGAGATGCCCACACTTCACTTCTGAGGTCAGGGCTTCTTACCTGGGCTGGTCCTCCCGGCCTGGGGCTGGGGACTCTACCCTTTTTTTATCGCTGAGTTTGAGGACTCGTCTTAGAGGCCCTTTGGCTCTCTGGTGACCTTAGTAACATTCAGCAGTGAGCTATGTAGTGATTTTTCCAGGACAAGTTCTCAACCTTAATTGTCACACCTCATACAATGACAGCTCTGATGGCCATTCCAGAAAGAGTTCTAAAACTCCTTCAAAGGGTGGACTAGGGCACTGGCATCAGAGCAGGCCTCAAAGGCCACCGTAGTGATACTCAGCATGACGTGTGTCTCCCTTCTTCTGGAGGTCACAAACTTAATTGTCCAAAACTTGTAGGTTTTATATTTAGGTCTGTGACCCATTTGAGTTAATTTCTGTACACGATGCAAAGGACGGATTTAGGTTCTTCTTATTTTGGGGTGTTCTGTCTTGTTTTTGCACACAAACATCCGTTTGTTCCGGCAGCATTTATTGGAAAGACCATCCCTTCTCCACTGAACCGCCTTTGTGTCATTGTTTAAAGTAAGTTGTTAACATGTTTATGTCTATTACAGTCTAATTCTCGGCTTGCTGTTCTGTTCCATTGTTAATATTCATCTGTCCTCACATCCATTTTTCTGTCATTTTGCCCATACAATTCCTTCAACACCTGACTGTGGGCTTAATTTGCTATTCCTTTTTTTTGTTTCTTGGGGTTAAAGCTTGGGTCCTTGATATGAGCTCTTTCTCCTCTCCTAGTATAGACTTTTAGTATTCTAGATTTCCTTCTCCATACTGTTCAACTGGCGTCCCTCGATTTTGGCGTTCTCTGTTTTCCATTTTCATTCTGTTAAAAGTAAATTTTAATTTCTTTAATGAGTTCTCCTTTGACCCATGTATTACTTAAAAGTGTAGCATATACTTTCTCAATGTGCGAGGATTTTCCAACTGGTTTTCTGTTATTAATTTCTAATTTAATTCAACTTATTCAGCAGACATGCTTTGTATGACTTGAATCCTTTAAAATGTCTTGAGAGGAAGCGCCCATAGCTCAGTGGGTAGGGCGCCGGCCACATACACCAAGGCTAGCAGGTTTGAACCCAGCCCGGGCCGGCTGAACAACCATCATAACTGTCACAAAAAATAGCTGGGGGTTGTGGCGGGCACCTGTAGTCCCAGCTACTTGGGAGGCTGAGGCAAGAGAATTGCTTAAGCCCTAGAGTTTGAGGTTGCTGTGAGCTGTGACGCCACGTGAGGGTAACACAGTGAGACTCTGTCTCAAAAATAAAAATAAAATGTCTTGAGACTTTTTATGTCTCCAAATATACTCTACATTGATAAATGTTCCGTGAGCACTAGGAAAGAACTTGTATTCTATTTTGGGAGGGGTGTGTGTGCTAATTAGGTCAAGCTGGTTAATAATGTGCAAATCTTCTGTACCCATCTAGACTAGTATTAATGTAGCCACCTCAGTGTTCTTTCGTCTAGAAATCCAGTGTGCTTCCCACCGCCAGGCCGGGCTCTGCATTTTCTTTTGATTACGAAGAGCATGCTAGATCTTCTTCCACCCTTTCACTTTCAATCTGTTTGGGGGTGTGGATGTCTGGTGGGTTTTTGTTTTGATTTGGTTTTTAATTCAAGCCAACGACCTGTGGCTTAGCTGGCGGGGGCGGGGGTCGGACCACTTGTGTTTAGCGTGGCCGTTGGTGTGGCTGAGTTTACATCTACCACCTTGCTAGCGCTTCCTGCGTCCCCTCTATTCTGTGTTCTCCCTTTTCTCTTTTTCTGCTTTCTTTTTGATTAATTCAATACTTTTCACAATTTGGTTTCCTCTCACTTATTAGCCATCACTCCTTGTTTTGTTATCTCCGTGGCGACTTTGCAGTTCATTGTGCATGTGCTTTAGACTTACCATGGCCTACTTTCCAGCGACCCTGCATCCCTCGGTGTGCGGTGTGGGAGCCTGCAATAGTCCACTTCTCGGTTGCTCCTCTCCCGGTGCACCTGCTGATAAACCCTTAACTTCTGCCGTCTGCTGCGCAGCTAATCATCTCTTAAAGGCGCTTCAGCAACAGGGAACAAGTCATATATTTATTAATGTAGCCACCGTTCTGCTGTTTATCATTGCTTTATTTAGATGGAGAATTTCATTTGGTATCATTTTCTTTCCGCCAGAAGAACCACATTGAACATTTATGGGACTGTAGGTGATGAATTCTTTCAGCTTTTTGTACCAGAAAAAGTCATTATTTCACCTTTATTTTTTTAAAATATTTTTAGTAGGTAGAGAATTTTTCCTTCAGTGTTTTACAGATATTGCCAGGCTGTGTGTTCGTGTTGTCTCTGTTGACAAATTGCCATCATCCTTACCTTTCCTTCTCTGTACCTGACATGGTTTTTACCTCTGTCTGCTTTTTAAGATGTTCACTTCATCACTGGTTTTGAGCGGTTTAATTACAATGTGCTTTGGCACAGTTTTCTTCATGTTTCTTATGTTTGGAGCTCATGAGTTTCTTGGATCTGCACTTTACTCTTTTATCAAATGTGGAAAAAAATGGTCATTATTTCTTCAAATATTTTTCTTTACTTCCCCTCTTTCCTCACTTTTGGGGACTCCTCCAAGTACCTATGTGTTACAGATATAGGAGGTCCAGTGGCACAATCGGTTAGTGCATGGTACTTATACAGTGGTATATTATAGATGTAGTTGCCCAATCATTCACTGGTACTTGGTACTATTTCTTTTTCTTTTCTTTTCTGTGTGTTTTGTTTTTGGTAGTTTCTATTGCTTTTATCTTCAAGTTCTCTGGTCTTTTCTTCTGCAATGTCTAATCTGTCAGTTCCATCAAATGTGCTGTCCCCCTTAGACATTACTGCCCTCGCCTCTAGACGTGTGACTGGGCAGCCTTTAAAATGGGCCCCAGGTAGCCCATGTCCAAGGACTCACATTCTTTTTTTTTTTGTAGAGACAGTCTCACTTTGTCGCCTCAGTAGAGTGCCATGGTGTCACACAGCTCACAGCAACCTCCAACTCCTGGGCTTAGGCTATTCTCTTGTCTCAGCCTCCCGAGTAGCTGGGACTACAGGCGCCTGCCACAACGCCCGGTTGTATTTTTGTTGCAGTTTGGCCGGGGTCGGGTTTGAACCCACCACCCTCAGTATATGGGGCCAGTGTCCTACCCACTGAGCCACAGGCACTGCCCTCACACTCTTGTATAATGCCCTCCTCTTGAGGAGTGACCTCCTTCTGATGAATAGAATAAGGCAAAGTGATGGGTGATCACTTTCAAGATTAGGTTATAAAAAGACCCTTTTTTGGAGACAGAGTCTCACTCTGTTGCCCTGGGTGGAGTGCCATGGTGTCACAGCTCTCAGCAGCCTCCAACTCTTGGGCTCAAGCAATCCTCTTGCCTTAGCCTCCCGAGTAGCAGGGAAATGACAAGCACCTACCAGCATGCCCAGATGGTTTTTCTACTTTTTTTTTTTTAGACAGACCCTAAAGATGTCAACCTGAATAGGGTGCTGTGGCATTACGGCTCCCAGCAACCTCCAATTCCTGGGCACAAGTAAGTCTCCTGCCTCCGCCTCCCAAGTAGCTGGGACTACAGTCGCCCACCTCAACACCCGGCCATTTTTTGGTTGCAGCCGTCATTGTTGTTTGGCGGGCCAGGGCTCGATTTGAACCCGCCAGGTGAGGTGTAGGTGGCTGGTGCCTTGGCCCCACAGGCGCCAAGCCGTTTTTTTCTACTTTTAGTAGAAACGGGGTCTTGCTTTGCTCAAGCCAGTCTGGAACTCCTGTGCTCAGGTGATTACTAGTGCCAGGATCACAGGCATGAGCTATCACGCCCAGCCGAACTTTTGTCTTGTCTGCCTTTTCTTGGACTCTCCTGGAACCCTCGGGAAATGAGCCATGCTGTGAGGTGCCCCATAGAGAGGCCTTTGGCTTGGAGCTCAGGAACTGACTTCTCTCCCAGCTACGAATAGCCCGTGAGGACCTGATCTAGCCCTGGTGAAGCCTTGAAATGACCACAGGCCTGACTGACACCCTGACGGCAGCCCCAGGAGTCAGAGGCACCCAGCTAAGCCTCACCCAGATTCCTGCCCCAGAAACTGGAGGGTATTTAAAGATTTTAATCCAGTAAGATTTGGATAATTTGTTACATAGCAATTGATAACTCATAACAATCTTTTTGTCTATCTGCCATGTCTACTTAACATGTTCAACCCTTCTCATAGCTTTGTGAACACAGAGAATACTGCTCTGATAACTGCTTTATTACCCTTGTCTGCTGATTCTAACAACTGTGTCTGTTCCACTGATTGGTCTGTGCCCTTCTCACTGTGTGTCCTGTTGTTCTCCTTCTTGGCCTGGCCGGCAACTTTTGGCCAGATGCCAGACATCGTGTATTTTCTGTTGTTAGGTGATTTTTCTTCATCCCTATAAGTATTCTTGAGTTTTGTTCTGGGCTATAGTTCAGTTACTTGTTTGTGGATCAGTTAGACCATTTGAGGTCTTAAATTTTTTGGAGGGGACGGGGCAATGTTTAATGGAGGACTAATTTGACCCACTAAGGTGGCAAGACTTTTCTGAATACTCTACCCAACACCTTGTGATTTGTGAGGTTTCCAGTCTGACTGAAGAGAACAGGTCTGAGGTCTCGCACGTCCTTTCAGGTGGTTCCTCCCTGGCCAGCCGTGGCTGCTGAGCTCTCATCTGGTCCTCTGCAGAGTCCAGCTCTTCTCCCTATGTCCTGTCTGCACATTCTGGCCGCCTTGATCTCTCTGGACCCTGAGTCTGGGCCCCCGCTGCCCTATAAGGAGTCCTGGAAACTCAAGGTAGTCGGCTGAGGAAATCACAGGGCTCACCTTGCTGATTCCTCATCTCTCTTGCTCTCCTTGTCTGATCGCATATTTTGTCTGGGTTTCAGGAGGAGAAATCAATCATTCTCCCCCTTAACCAAAAGTTGAAGTATGCATGTATACTAAGTGAATGAGATTTTGTTATAGATATTATTTGGCTCTTTACTTTTAATAGAGCACTATTCTTTTAAAAAAAACTTTTTATGGCTCGGCACCTGTGGCTCAACGGGCTAAGGCGCCAGTCACGTACACCTGAGTTGGCGGGTTCGAATCCAGCCCGGGCCCGCCAAACAACGATGACGGCTGCAACCAAAAAATGGCCGGGCGTTGTGGCGGGCACCTGTAAGTCCCAGCTACTTGGGAAG